>JANFAE010000224.1:0-171574 GCA_024613145.1 Pisolithus marmoratus | reverse complement strand
ATTAGATGCATGAGTCCGAACGGCAAATTGCTGGCGCAACAACGACCACTTGACTATTGGTACATGTATAATTTATCTGAGAAACCATAACTCCAAGGGTATCATGATAATATCTCACGTGCGTGTCTACACGACTGCCAGGTATAACATTTGAACCTTGGTTGCACATGTTCCTAGTTCACCCGCCAGCGCCAGGGACAATGCATACATACTGCATGCAGCTGCGCATTCTTCCAGGGTGATCGCCGCAACAACTTGAGATAGCGACTCATTTTCGTCCGAGCTACGTATGATAACAAAGCGGATCAAGTCGTATGACCTAATAAGGAGGCAATTAAGGTCATCCCGTCTGCCAGATATGTGGGCTAAACCATACTTTTCGAGTTTTTCTCATGCTTGAGATAGTTCATTTAGAAGAACGCAGGCCTGACGTAAGGTTAGATGACACACTGTCAGTCAGAATTGGTGCAGAAACCCAGCGGGAACTTTGTCAGTCAATCATAAATGCATCAAGTTACCTCTACTCGGACAATTGGGAGCGCCGCAGCTCACTGATGCCCTTTCGGATAAACATCCACAATAATCCACTGATGAGCGCGTCTGCAATTGGGGCCGTGTTACGACGTTATGCAAGTTCCTGCTGGCCAGGCGGCGGGATCCCACGCTTCTCGGTAACAACACCACAACTGCACATGTAAAACGTCCGGACTGCATGGGAGACTGAACAGCATGGTACGTAGAGCGCGAGAGAGTCGGCCACGCGGTCGAGGCCCGAATTGATCCTGTATGACACGGCATGAGTGGTCAAGGCGGTGTTGATGACCGGATGGTAAACCCCGGTCAGCCTCACGGCCGTACATACTCGAAGAAAGACTTGACGGTCTAGACGTTGAAAAAAGTTGGGGAAAATGGCATGTCGACCCTTCGCTCGGGCGATATGTCAAGGAAGCGTTTACGGCCAGATGCGACGGGAGAAGAGTGACGTAGTTCTTCCTTCGAGTCTGAGGTGGGAACTGGCGGAGAGCCAATCCGCCACTGCGACGCGAACCCTGGTGTTAATGTCTGGCATTGATTATCTTATTGATTTTGAGACAACCAATCTGGACAAAGTTGACGTGAGCTCCGGAGGCGCACAAACGAGATTAATTTACTGGGGGATCGGACACAAAGTTTCTGAAAGGAAAAGATGCATTTGATTTTAGTGAGCCCAATTGAGTCAATCAAGGACATGTTCCACAAAGCACCCGTACTACTATGTACTCGGGACGTGACCATTGTTCATCAAGACAAATAATCAGTGTCACTCAGTCTACGAGAAATTTGCCAACGTTTGGTTATTTTTGGGTTGGTTCGGCCGGTGGGAGAACCCGACTCGAGGATCCCACGTATACATACTGCTGTCAAGCAGAAATTTGGTCTCAGCGGGATGAAAACTAACGCGCCTTGGGTAAAGCATAGTGGTAAGAAATGTACACATAGCAAGATCCGATTATATTTTCTCCGATGACAACAGGGTCGAAACAAGCAGGTTGAACAGCTAAGAGGAACTCAAGGATGTTCATATTCTGCTATGAGCCACGACACAGCGAGTGCAAGCGTTGATCGCAAATGCGAGTGCCACGACGCTGCAATCAGCGACGGGCCCTAAAATTTAGTTGTCAACCGGGTGAATTCGGGATCGTGAGCGCTGCCCTTAAGTTTCAGCAGCGGCGCTGGGAAGAGGCCATTGGACGGCAGACTCCGGCGGGCTGGATTCAAGTAAACCGACCGAGTCGCCCGCTCCGAACCGGCTTGCCAGGCAGGCCCTTGTCCGACCCGAAGGTGTGTTGTACCAACGTGCGGGTGCCGGGGAGTTTCCTACCCTGGGGGATGAGTTCACCGTGACAGCATCGCAGTCTCGCAGATCTCGGGCGGCTGTTTTAGCTACATTCCTGAGACGAAGTGAATCTTCCTTATTGTCGTGTAGCCGTCGACGAAAAAAAATGTTTCAGGATCAGGGCACCGCTGGCAGATTAGTGGAGGCGGTCGGTTCATGAAATGGAGGAGACCTCCCTGATTGCAAGGACATTGTTCTGTCCATATGGCTGTGTCTCACAAATATTGGAACCAACAGACTCACGGCGAGGGGACAAGACTAAGACCGTATTGATTTATTACCAGCATGTACAAGGACTGACCAGCAGACTATCCAATCATGTCTCGTTCCGCAATTTGGTTAATACGAAAGAATTGGCATAATACCCGACGGCTCGATTGGCCACCTTATTATTGTCGTAGTTTCTCTTTCATTTTCATTTTGAGAAGGGAATCAATGCGACGCTATTACGTCCGGACTCATTTTGAATGTTTTGCTTCCCTTGCCCGCCTAGTTGGCATCGATCTCATCTTAGATCCATTTCATCTTTCCCGCGAATCCCCGTTTGTTACAGGGACAGCCAGGAAAGACTCACTCAGGAGCGTATACACCTGGTTTAGCCGAGCACAGATCTGCATTATTACACTATGGGTCCTTATGAACCGTGAGGGAACTCCTCCCCCCCCCCCCTCCCCGGGACAATATAAAGGGGAGCCATGCTTCTCCCCATCCCACCCAGTCTTCACTCCGCTTCGGGCACCCTCCTTCCTTCCTCCCCAAAGATAACACTCACCTTAATTCATCCCGGGCCATCATGTTGAACACAGCGCCAATCGACGGCAATTGCCCTCTCCTCAGCTCCTAAGCTGTATCGGCTGCCATCATTGTCGATGGTTGTTCCGAATCCAAAGTCTGTCGTGGTCGGTTACGGTAGGAAGCCCCTCAGTGTCCCCGCCGATCCCTCAGCTAACAGCTTAAGCAGCACGTGCTTCTGTTCTTGCCATCATGGAGAAAGCCATTGTTAGAGGCTACCTCACCATCTCTGATTCTGAGGGAGTCTTCCACTTTGGCACGCGCACCAAAGGCTGCAATGAAGTCCACCTGGCAGTCACGAGGGATGACTTCTGGACTCGCATTCTCTTGTACGTCTTCACCTTATCCCCCTCGTCGAGGTACTCGAGTGCTGACGGCCAGACAGTTCTCAGGACCTTGGCTGTGAGCATCAGATCGGCCCACTCTTTCCCCCTGAGTGTCTAATATTTTGTCCCAAGTCAGCGAAGCGTACATGATAGGCGACGTACAGGTGAACGACCTCAAAGCAGTTTTCGATGTAAGTTCCACGGACTGCCTTCGAAGATAACCATTAACCCTGGTAACGTCAGCTCTGGCTCGGACAATGAGGCTGGTATGGGCCATCTTTCTTCGACCGCCAACCGGATAGCATCGGCGATATCCGGCCTTTCCAACGCTTCCTTGGGCAAACACGCTGGAAAGCTCGTTTAAATGCCATCGCCAGTTACGATCAATCAAATGAGCTCTTCAAGGTGTGTCCAAATATCCTCTCGAGTGGAACCACATAGTGATCGATACTTTCAGGCCTTTTTGAGCAAGGAAATGATGTATTCTTGCGCCCTGTGGACAGACGCAGAGGGTGGTGTACGTGGGGACCTGGTAACTGGGCCAACGCCCCGGGGACCTCGAAACCGCACAGCTTCGTAAAATCAGGCATGTCCTTACTGCGGCCAGGGTCAAGCCTGGAGACCGAATTTTGGAGTTTGGCTCTGGCTGGGGCGGTCTTGCCATTGAGGTAAGGGAATGTGTTCGTTTCTTTCCTGTGACTTGGCTCACAATCACGTCGTTAGGCTGCCAGAACATTTGGATGTGAAGTCGACACTTTGACGTTGTCCAAAGAGCAGAAAGCCCTTGCGGAGGAGCGTGTCAAGGAAGCTGGCCTTCAGGATCGTATTCGCGTACACCTTATGGACTATCGCGACATCCCGTCCTCCTTTGAAAAAGCCTTCGACGCATTCGTCAGTATCGAGATGTTGGAGGTGAGAAATTGCAGCATACCACGTTTCTATTCGTTATTAATTGGTTCAACAGCACGTGGGTTCCCAGCACTATCAAACGTACTTCAAACTCGTCGACTACGCGCTGAAATCACGAAATGCCACTGCCGTAGTTAGTGCGTCTAGTTTCCCAGAGTCGCGCTATTCCCGCTATCAGTGAGTCGTCCGCCACTTGGAAGTTGCGATTCGCATGCTCACGCAAAGGCCCCTTCCCTTAAAGGCCAGAGGACTTCATGCGCAAAATACATGTGGCCCAACTCATGCTTGCCAAGTGCTACTGCGTTGATCGCCGCGGCCAATTCCGGTTCAGAAGGGCGATTCCACCCTGGAAGGCGTCGAAAAACCACGCTGCCCGTATGTACCGCTTTGGTTTGCGATGATCCATCGTTTTTTCTTATCGTCTCCCATCAATCCAGACTACCCTAGAACCCTCCGAGAATGGGGGCGTCGCCTTGAAGCCAATGTCAGACAAGAGCTAATTATCAAGGATTTACCCGGCATTGGCCGACGCCGCTGAATACGAAGCATTCAAGCGGAAATGGCAATATCTGTTCGCATATGCCGGGGCTGGTTTCGCCAAAGGGTATATCACCTGTCACATGCTCACTTTCACACGTCCAGTGAGTATCTAGATATCGAGGAGTTGTCTTCTAATTCGATGCTAATGGATTCCGCTTCTTAGAATGACTGCCCTTCTTCCTGTGACTAAACTCGTTCGGACGGGGAACCACGTTTTTCCCCCACTTCGATATTTCACCACTCTCCTTATTTTATATGGCTCATAAGCCCGTATATATTCGTGACACACTGTTTTATAGATCCCCTCGTTTTGGGCTACCGCGTCTTCGTTCGTTTCAGCCAGCATGCCCGGTGCTTTTAGATAACATATTATTAACACTCATTCATCATAGCGATAATATTTAGTCTTTGGACTATGTACCACACATTACCTGCATGTAGTTTGCAATAGCAAATACTCAACAATGTTTTAAGCGAACCTCCCTATGCATTTTGGCTGGAAATTCTCTCATAGCACTCATTCAGCGTTGGTATGATTTCGGCGACTCTTAGTACTCACGTTAATCCAGTCTGGTATGTAAGTGTTGTTACCTTTGTCGACATGATGAGATCTGGTGTAATAGCATTCAGACAAAAGTGATCGATACCCAGCCTTGTGTACGCAGAATTCATCTCCGTCAAGTCAACGACGGAAGGTGAGAGGGTCCTCAAATCCACGGACACGGTCCACTGTTCATTTCCAAGGTCAGCAGTACTTTCTGCCGCCTAGCTTGCCATGTCCACGACATTAATATTGACAGTGGCTGAGGGGTGTGTTTATCTCACTGTGAGAACACCACTTGCGTCATGGATGGCAGTCTGGCTGGCTGTAATATGGACTTTCACAGCGCGAATTCTGCGAGGTTTACTAAACCTTGGAGGCGTGCCCAGGAATACCAAGTCACCGAAACCAAGCGGCAATATGGGGTACATAAGTACGACTGCGGACACTATCAGTCCGGCGCTCGTTCTTTCGCCGTCGAAGAATGATAGAAGTCTTGGAGTTCCCGTTGCTTCGAAACCAGCGTGACAGCCAGGGCTTCCCATTCATAACTTGCCCCTGTCGACCTGCAGTCCCCACGCAACAAAGTGCTACAAACACTAGGCTGTCAGTCCCTCCCTAACGTGTGAGCAGGAGCGGCGTTGTTGCACATGCACCAATTTTCCAAATTGCTGATACATCATGATACACATAACTCCACAGGGAGGGCAGGGTGCTGTAATGTACGCTCCAAACGCCTCAACGGGCGTCTGGAAAAACACATACCCGACCTCCTTCAGTATGCCCTCTTGACGATCCATGCAATCATATCACGATATCGGCCGCCCCGTAGTCTCTACAGTGACGGAATCTCTTTCACGTCATCGCCCCTCTCCAGGGAAGCAGGGGAGACCGAGAGTCGCTTCTCAATATTCCGCCCTAGATCCCCTCCCTGATCTAGTTGGACTCACATGGTTACCGGAGCAAGCTCGACGGGTCGGGAGGTCCTCCCATCGCCGACAATAAAAAGTTACGGCTTTTAAACGACCAATAGCCTCGACTTTGGAAACCGGTGTACGTTTTTCTACGTGGATGAAGTACCTGATCTTGAGCGGGTAATCAATTCGCACTGGTACCTGCTACAGCACACACATATCAACTTACGGCTGAAAGAAGCCGTGCACTCGGTCATCTGGAATCGTCGGCGACGGCCAACGGACCATCTCCGTCCGTTTTGTATGGACCATCGGATCTCGTGGGATGGCATCCAATAGGACGAGTGAAGCACGTGGGTGCAGGGGCACGGGACACCCTCCACACGGCATCGAGCATTGTGGCGATCCTTCGGGGAATTCCTTCTTCCGACGGGCCACCCCTCCCCGAGAGAAGAGAAAAGGATCCCCCGAATGCGAACCGACTCGCTGCGAAACTCGAATACCAGTTCGTCAAAGGCACCGAACGGCTCCGAGAGGCTGTGAGTGGCGGGTCTTTACTAGCACACGCCACAGGGAGACCTTGAACAAGACAGCGTGCCGGGAAAAACGAGACAGTGGTCTAGTACCTGGCATGCGCAGGGAATGAGAGGACCTCTATTATTCATGGGAGTCTGATCGCAAGGCAACGTGGGTACTTATTGGCTTAGCCCAGGCAACGATGTGAAGGGGTCAAACGGGCGCCCACACTACAAGTTTGAAAGGCTGAAGCTTGTCATGTTTTTGGCAAGTAGGCAACGGTCGCTAACGTTACAAGGCTAACTTACGTGATCGACGATGCCATGATTTGGTCAGGTTACGGAAGACTGGACGTCCACGCATGTAGTGCCAAGGCCAATGAACGCGTGCACCCATCCTGTGCAAAGTATCGCGCAATATGTGACATACGACATACAACCGTATGTATGGTGACTATGGTATAGTAATGAACCGGTACGTGTGAGCCCGAAACAATAAAATTAAAGCAGCACTGGCAGGAAGCCCAGGAAATGAGGGTTGACATGTGACAGGCGATCTAAGTAAGAGAGCCTGTGGGATCTAATTTCGATGTCCATGACTGTAGTTCCTTGAGAGATGGAGCGGCGAAGGCATGGGAATTAGCCGCTGTAAAGAGGGTAAAGCAGAATGGTTTCTAGGTGGTATGAAGGTAATTAAGGGACCGTAAGCACTTAGGAATTTGAAACTTACGCCAAGCAGAGCTTCCTTATTGGAATCGCATTCGATGTTCATGCCGTGGAGACTTATAAGGCCAACCTCTTCCACTTCTTTGGAGTCTGTGTACATATGCAAGTACGGGCTAAAAATTCCTCTGTGAGCGGGATAGAGTGATGCCAGAGACAACACCACTTGCCGACGTAGGACGAACCACCTCCTCTGCCATGTGTTTTGACTTGCATCAGTCAGGACCATCAGATGACCTTTCTTCGTCGGCCCATCGCTAAGAACCTGAGTCACGACCCAATCCACACAGCAACGAGTATTGTACATGCACTTACCTGCGTGGCACGAGGGTTACAACCGAGCCGAGTTTCAGGTTATCAACACAACCCCTTGCAGGGGTCACCTTGATCGTTGAGCTAGACTTGTCGGCGTCCAGCGTCACCTGACTCAGGACAATCTATCCAGCCTATTGTTAGACCATTCCCATGTGACAAGATGTGTGGATTGCGCTTACTTCGCCAGGGTGGCCAAAACGCTTCTGCCACAATTCAATTGTCTTCCGGAGCAACGTGTCAGAGGCCCACACAGTTGAACCGGCCTGAGTGGAGCGTATCATGGATGGTGACGAAGCCAAAATGACCCGAACCGCTTGAACGTCAGCTGCGCGCCTTTCGGTTAAGATCAGGCGATCGTAGTCCTCGACAACTGAGATACCACGAGGTCTCCACGAGTGGAGCACCTCTTCCCCGCGAACGTATTTCTCCGAAGTGTCCAGTCGCCACAAGTCACGAGGCGAACGCGTGAGGGGGGGCGACAGACGGACTTTGAAGATCCCACTGATCCGTGAAAGAATCTTGCCTGAGCTCAAGAAGGTGAGGAAACGGCTGGGAGGACGGGCGTCTCGCGTCTGCATCGTAATTGCGATGTCCATCGAGAATTGTACCGGCTCCCTGCACGTCTCGACTGCGATTGCCCAGCTGACTTGCATTATGACACGGTATGGATGCGTAGTCACACGATTCAGCAAAAGCGAATCGTGCACACTAGAGTCCCACAGTGCTTGCGCAGCCAGCAACCCTGTCCCGTCCGATTTGAACTCAACGGTTTGGTCTGCCAGCAACGGAAGTGTGACCATTGCCTTGGACGTCGAGTCATGTATTCGGCCCTTCGGGTCTAGTAAGCGAACGTTTCCCACTCGAATCTTGGTCATGTCAGTCCAGGGAAACTGAGATCCCGAGTCGGACGACAGCTCCAAAACAATTCGTCGTTGCAACCCCTGGTGTAAGAAAAAGGCCCCTGGGTCAAGGCCGCCTTGCGAGACTACAGGCACAGGCTTGTATTCGCCGTCCGCTCCAAGCTCCCTTACTTGGATACGGGCTGCAACGTCGTGACTTTGCTCCACAACGAAGTCGGTTTCGGATCTTCGCATTGGTTGGAGACTGGACGAAGGGGAATCTGTCTGACTCCTCGGTGATGGTGGACGTGGATTGCCTCGAAGCTCGCGCATCTCATCCCACCGTTCCAGACGCTCCAAGTATGTCGGTCTGACAGCTGCAAAGAACTCTATTGGAGCGTAACCCTGACGTAGGTGCGCAATGACTTTGGAAGACGCAGCAAACGAAAAGGTTCTTCGAAATTTGAGTTCTGACAGGGAAGATATGTCTGTATCGAGGACGGAGGAAGTGAACACTTCGTCATTGGTGGACGAGGGTCCCACAAACGAGGATAGTCGTAATTGTAGGTGGAGTGCTGCGAAGTCAAGGGATGACAACCCTTTGACAGAATCGACTGTCAAGAAGAAACTGATTTTGCTCCCAGGCTGTAGAAAAGAAGGAGCGGGTGACGTTGGCCTTGTTGATATTACTGATCCGCGACCATGCTTCGATGACGACATGTGCACCACACTTGATATCTTCATGTCCACCCTGCACGAACCAATTGCTTCGGCGGTATATCGGCAGAATATAGGGACGACGGCGGTTGAAGATAAGCGGCGAGCCAGCGGAGCCAATGATACTACGGCATTACCAATAAACGAAAATTGCGGTGGGGGCAGGTCATAGAAAGGTTTATCAGAGCTGAAGTGGTGAGTGAAGGAAGGGCGGTCAATATAAGTTGTTAGGTTGCGCATACGCTGCAGTTGTTGTTGGAGACGGTCCAAGGACCAGGTATAAATGGCGCAGTGCTTCTTGTCAAGAACTTTGACTGCGACCGACGGTTGTGTGGCGGACGCCAGCCTTGGGTCAGCGACGTCGCCGAAAGAATCCAGGCTCCCAATAGAGTCAACGCCAGATGTAGGGGCTGCCAGCGTTCCTCCGGAAGCGATCGTGAAATTATAGGAGACTTCTTTGCCCAATTCTTTGCTGCTCGGCGAGTCAGTCCTCCGGTACGCCCGACGATGCGGAAAACGCGTTACCTGATAACGGTTGCTTCTTTGACTAGAACAGCATTAGAAAGGACTGTCTCTGCCATCGAGAATGATCTATGAGATCTCCACTTGTCTAATACCTTGCGGATCAGGCGCAGCTGTTTCGCCGAGTAAACGACCGGTTCAAACCCAACAAGTTCATCTTCAGGCTCTCCACGTGCACGAGCGTGAATGAGTCGTTTGAGTTGCTGCTGGACCAGTTTGAGTTGGTGCTCCATATGATCCTTCTCCACCTTCAAATCTTCAGCTTCGCTGGACTCCGAGATCGCCTGAAGACGTGACTCTAGCTGATGCTGAACATCCTTAAGTGGGCCGTCCGTGTCAGGACTGCCATGGCTTGGACCAGCATACACGCTCGTATCATCTGTCTCACTCGAAACTGGTCTCCCAGACTCGCTCCATAGGTCATCGCGATGACTAAGACTGCTCTCCGGTCTCGATTTCAGATTATGGTCCCGCATGGTCTTGACTTTGGTTATCCGCTCGAAGAGTTTGTTTATTTCTTCATCTGGCAGGTTGTCCAGGGTAGGATCCAAACCCAGTCGAGCCAGTGCAGCTTCCCGTTTCGCAAAATTCCAATCTACGTCCGCTCCAGCGGCTGAAGAAGACGACCTGGATGGAGGTCGAGATTCCTTTGGATATGCCGGCGAGGACTCGCCACCGTCCACTTCACTGGCTACTACGCTATGTTGCAAGTTAGACCGGGCTGTAGCCCAATAGCGTTTCTTCCGAACTTCTTCGGGATTGTTGAATCGAAAGACGTGGTAGTCCCCTGAAAGTACGAACATATAAGAACGACACCTCAACAGAGGAGCACTGCAAGACACTCGCCAAGAATGATGCGGTATCCAGAACGTAGTTTGTACGGCTGGAAACGGTAGATAAAATAAAGTAAATTATCCAACATACTATCTGCACTTACTTGTCCGGGTGTTATTTGTTTCCCATTCAGGAACTGGTATGTACTGAGTACTGGACATATATTGGGGTTACTTTATCCAGACTTACCGTCACACTGTCCGGCATGGCGTGAATCGTAACCTTACCATCGATGCTTTCAAATTCGCAGTGTTCTTCAAGAATGTTGTCTCCACTGAGGCGAATTGCTGCGGGTTTCTCGCTATCCATACGTCCCACCTAATCAAGCGTGTTAACGGGGGGTTTACAGTGACATTAAAGGTTTCCACTATACACACCAGCGTTGTGCCTGGTTTGATCTGATATATCAAACACTCGCTCATCAGGGGGTCTGCAACGAGCGTGAATATAAGTATACACGCCACGAGCGAACTTCCATACCCTCATTCTGAGCGGAGCGATCACGCAATTGTTCAGTAGTCTATTCAGAGTCGAATGCATCGAAGCACTGACCAAGTTCACCAGGTGAGGCATCTAGATGGGGCCACGTGAGCTTCCAAAAGAATCTTATTGAAAGTACTGATTTGTACCTTCTTCGGGGTGTGCACGCCGACGTTGTTCTTCTCCACAGTGATACCCAACTCTTCCAGTGCCTTTTCGCGTTCCTTCTGTACTTCCTGTGTTCGCGCCAGCTTCTCCTCCCATGTTTCATTCAAGCTCTGCATCAGTTTCTCGCTTGCCTCCATCTGCTCCTGGAGTTCTGCCTTAGTGACGGTCCTGATCTTTCCATCTTTCGTCTGGTATGTGACTTTCTGTTTCTCAGGAGGTACAGTGGGATCGAAGGCATCTTCCCCGCTTGATGTAGCCACACGGGCTTTAGGAAGGGAGAAGAGAACATTAGTGAATATTCGTTGCATTGTTTTGCAGGTGTGTGCGAACCTCTGAGTAACTCCAATTCTTCCTTGAGCTCGCGCACCAACTTGGCATTGGGATCCTCGTTGACCACGGCTTTGTTCTTGATCTTCTTAGCCTGATCGGCATATCGAAGCGTGCTCAACGTCTCCTCGTAGTCTGCAGGAGAGATAGCTGCGATCATCGCTGTCTTCGAGTTACCACCCAAACTATCCTTCAAGAGCCACGTAAGGACCTGATAATCATCATGGTCAAAAAAAGCCTCTCTAATCAAGGTGGTTGTAGTCACCGAATCGCGGTACGGAATGAATTCGTCGCCCTTTTTCTTTCCCTTCTTTGCACCGTCCTGACTGGCAAGTGCAAGCTGAGAAATGACCTTGCCGAGGGTAGTGAGGGACTTGTTGATGTTCGCTCCTTCCTTGAGACGCTGTCCAGTTGCCCCCGTTGAGTTGGCACGCTCAGAACCTGCTAGGTCGACCAGACTATAGTCGAATTAAGTGCCATCATCTGGAACTCTTCAAAAACGTGAATGTACCTGATCCGCGACACTTTCTCGGTGTCGAGGTTGGTATCCACGTCGTGCTTTCTCATGGAGAGTAGCAAGGTGAAAACCGCATGAGACCGTGACGACCTATCCAATGATACCTGTTAGCCCACACGCACACGCGCGTAGCGCAACACTAGTATGTGGCTCACGTCTCGTTCATGTTGGTGGCTGCCACCGTGCGCGCCTTGTTACCTTCGTCCATGAGGGTCATCATCTCATCGTAACTACTTACGATGAGCTTGGACAGATCCTCGACGTAAGGGCCCAAACTGGGGTGTTCACGGACACGGAGGTTGCCAGTGTTCTTTGGGTTCAAAAGGTCGCGTACTTTCTCGTTGTATATCTATGCAGCCACGCGACGAGGGCCATTTTTGCGAGTTGCGACACGAGGGTTAGGGGTAGGGTAAGGGTATGCTGGTGGACATGCGCACCTCTATGTAGGACACTTCGACGGTGAAGCTGACAGTCGGGTCCATTTGTCTCCTGTGGGCTACGCGTACAAAGAGCTCAGAGCATGTTAGTGGTATAATTCCCTTGTCTTGTCCATCTGGTGTCAGGTGGTCAAAAATCTCGTGGGGCAGCAGGGTATACGGGTAAAGAGACGTACATCCCATCATACTGGACGTTTCGTTGGAGTGAGCGGTGCATGGTCATGTTGTGTTGGGATCGAATGGGCGTACCTATATGATTTGCCAGACCCTAGAGGTTATATTTTCAGCACTTCTTGCCCGGGTATATGCGGCAGCAAACATCCTACCAGTCTGTCCATCTATTGACGTTTTTGAGGTGTCAGAGACGGGTTCCTAACGTGTCGCGGGGGCAGTCACTCACAAGCCAAAATACAAGCATTAAATCCTGCAAAGCCATGGTCCAACAGCTCCTTCCCCAAGTCGTCATACAACGTCTGCTGTGAACAGTAGCCCGGTTCGTCGCGAGGTCCTGCAGACCAATAACTCTTGTCAAAACTGAACGCCATTGTCTTGCGTTCGGTGGCACGCTTTGAGTCTTGCGACGAGCCTTGTTCTGGCGGATCGAGGAAAGTCTGGTTTCCCTGCATGCGGATGAGCATCTTGGCACCCCGCGCGAGTTCTGCATGGTTGAAACCGCATGGAATGAGAGGGTAGAATGGATGAGTATATGTTCGTGTGCGGTGGAGGTGGACTATGGGCCGTACCGCGAGCGTTGAGAGGCCTACATCGCACCACGACCTTGATGTTACCCTCGCCGGGCTCCGCCATGCTAGAAGTGAGTAAGACGCGAGGTCTTCTTCTGTCCGGTCCTATGTAAGAAAGTGAGTAGTAGGTCTAAGAATGTGTGAAAGTGTGTAATATGTACGAGCGAAACAGCAAATACATAAAAGCACGCGGAAGCTGTACGACCACTTGCCGCGCTAGGTCGATGTCATTCAACACACACGTCATGAAAACGAGCGCCAAATCATTCCAGTTACTTTGACTAACGATACAAGGCAGGGTAACAGACTACGTTAAGTTGGCGGTACCACGAGGACAGGTCTCCTCGCGTAGTGCCTGGTATGGATTGGTTTATGTACTACCACTGGGACGGAGCCAACGGGCTGGCTGGCTGAGCATGCATGCTGTAGACCGCGGGAGATGCACGCATGATGATGGCTCTTTTTTAATGAAAATGCGGCACCGAGAACGTGCCTGCGAGCGAGCGCTACAGCAGGTCGTAGTCATCCAACTGGGCGGAACGGAGTCAGGATCAACGTTCTAAGACCGAGATAGCTGAACTTGCCTCATCGTTGTACGTCATGATGGTTCTCTTGAGTTTAGAGGTGTCGACCCAAGTGACGAAGTCTTCCATGTGTCTGCACAGAAAACGAGGCAAGAGTGGAGTCGATGATAGAAGGTTCACGGCTCACCTTGTGACGAGGAAGGCAGGGTCCGTGATCGTATCCGGACCAACGCGAACATGCCCTTGTTCGATGAACTTCGCGGCCTGTAGGAAAGACCGTGTTTAAACGCCATTTCGGAGGATGCCATGATGCAGGGATGCGTACTGCGCTGATTGTCTCTGCCATCTTGCTCATGCACATGAACACGGCAAGACGCCGACGGCAAAAGGCGGCTACGGTCAACTTGTTCTCGATGTCGCTGAGTTTTGCTTGGGAGTTGAGCACGCCGATATCATACAGTTTGGAGAGAAGGTGGCCCTCCATTTTGGCACGGAATGGATCTTGTGCAGGAAGCATGGAGAGGCGATGAGCAAATGATCTCAGCGTGCCACATAATTTGTTGTATCTGAATGGGAGTCAGCTGGAGAAGAATGATGTGAGGGTTGGGTGTACTTGTGGTAGTCTTCTCTGTCCTGGAGATGGTATCGACGAATGACCTTGATCTCCCGCAGGTTGGCATCCTGTTTCCACTGTTCACTTCGTCAGTCTCTGCTTCTTCCCTCCACCTAGCACGTACGTTGAGGAAGTCAACCTTCTTGAGGAGCTTCTTTTCGTGGTACTTGAATTGACGGACCATGGCAAACTTAGGATGGGTTATTATTTTTTGTTATAAATAATTATTTTCGGTTAAACCACGTGGACGGGATGAGTGGGTGCGTGTGTCGTCGTCCAGAAGGGAGCGCTCAGTCTGTGTTGCGTGTGATCCCAGCCAATTTCCATACGGCGTCGACAGCGACGACGACGACGATTACATTTTTTTAAAAAAATCATCTTGTTGTCGTTGCATTTTATTATTGTCGATCTTTTACAAACGCCAGTAGTGACGTTCTGCTCACCTCCCTCCCTCGCCCTCACCCCGTGCCTGCCTCGACGTCTTGGGTTTCCCCTGCAGCAGTAGCAGCAGCAGCAACTCACCCCCACCCTTTTTTAGGCAGAAGCTCCGCCTCGGATCCAAACGTTGGAACGTAGATTGAACGTAGAACGTCGTTGGCCAGCCAGACATGCTCAGACAGCAGAACATGCCGCCAATGCCTCCCGTCACAAACAGCCACTTCTTGCCGCAACAACAGCAGCCTCGTCAGCAGCAACAGCCTCCGAACCACATGAACCTCATGGCCACCGCTAATAATCCCCAAATGTCCCTTCTCGGAGGCGGTGCCCAGGCCAATCCTAACCCCCTCCCGATGTCCACTCAGAGGTACCAAATGCCCCAGCAAAACGCCTTGCAGCCGGGCCAGAATCCGCAGATCAACCCATCGGCAGCACCCCCTGGTTCGGCTCACATGTCCACCCTCGGTTCGCTCCCCGGCATGCCTATCCAGCCTCACCTTCCTCCAAACGGTATACAGGTGCGCCGGACCCAATCACACCCTCAAGGCTTGAACCAGTCCGGCGGTCATGTTCCAACCATGATCCCCAGTCAGCAGTCCCTCAACGGTATGAACATGCCCATGAACCCGCAGGGCCCTTTGTCCGGCCCACTGCGCCCACCAGGTCAACCCAACATGATGCCTCGTCTGCCAGGTCATATGCAATCAATGTCTCCAGATATGTTGGGTCGTCAACAAAACCCTCCCGGTGCCTCCCAGGCCGCCCTCAGGCCAGGAGCCCAATCACAGCTGATGAACAGTCTTGCACAGCCATCCGTTCAGCAATCCATGGCACAAAACGCATTTCAACAATCTGTCTCACATCCTCACCACTCATCCTCACTAACTTCTTCTCCACGCCCAGGCGTGCACCCGCAGCAACACCCAGCCGCGAATATGATGATGTCCGCACCCGGTCCCTCACAGGCGTCTGGCAGACCAATGGGCCATGGCGAAAATGCGTTCGTTGGCATTTCTAACCAGTTTTCTGCGAACATGATACCCGGTTCAGCTCGAATACCAAACAACAGCTCATTCTCCTTTGGCCCTCCGGTCGGTCAGAATGATGGCATGGAGATGTCTCAGTCGATAGGCGACGGGCTGTCCAATGCCACCAACCCCCCAATACGACCAGGCTTCCAACCTTCACAGCAGTTCGACCAACTACAACAAACTGACAACTTTGGTTCTCACTTCAACATCCAATCCCAGGGAAACGCGCCACCTACCCGTCCACCTTCGCATCCAAGCAGTGTACACGGCAATCCTATACCTCGCTCCATGCAACCCCCCTCACAGCACTCTCCTCGCCAGTCCGATCCCATGACTGGGCATGTACAGCAGCAACCACAGCGACCACAATCCCAACCACAAGGACCGCCTGGCAGACCACCATCACAGACCGGACCATCACATACCCCTCGAACATCGCAATCACAACTCCCACCATCTGCAGTCGTACCTACGCGGATGCCCTCGCAGACTCAGCCCCAAGCATCACCCCTTCAACAACGACAATCGCCGTCCGTGCAACCAACCATCGCACCGCGTCCACCACAGGGACCGTCGACAAACGCAGTACCCATGAACCCTACCCCCTCAGATCCTGGTGCATCGCAACCGCAACCAACCATGATGCCCCGAACTCAGGTGTGAGTACAGCATTGGCATCTAGTACATCCCATTTGATCCTGACCTGTTTTACGAGTAGTATTGCCCCACCTTTGGGATGCGGCCAGGGGTGCATTCGTCTGCTCCAGTTTAGTGGTCGGATGGCGAGCGATAGTCCTGATGTTAGTCATCTACTCGGTTGCTGTGGCGTCCGTTAATGATCTTCCATCAGAAACATCGACTGCAATTCTGGGAAGACCTGGTAAAGGATTTCTTTAGCCCAAAATCGCTGATGAAAATCACGCTGTGGAAGGACAACCAGAGAGTAGAGGCTAAACCGCTCGGTGAGTGTCCCGGTTACATCTGCCCCACATCCAGACGCCTTATGCACGATTCTAAACAGAAATTGGCTATTCCATACTACCTCGCTTTTTTCTAGTGACGACAGTGGCCGGCGTAAAGTCAATGACACTTTCGCTCGACGGCGCACGAGAACGGCTAGTGAATCAGGCTCATGCAGTGGTAGAGTGCGTCAGTGCGGTCTGGACATACCAGTACACCAATGGGTACACGGTGACTCTACGAGGGCCGCTTACCGTTCACATACTATTATATCCGGCCGCGGGTCCCACACCAAACCCCCCACAACAGTATGCGTATTCGCTCAAGATCGAGCATTTCCAATTCGATGCGAACATGCACGAGAAGTTTATCTCTCTGGATGCCATCAGTGGCAATCGCGTTCTCGAGGCACCCAAGACACCTAGACCACGCAATAACCCCACGCCTACTCCGAATGGTGCTCCAGGTACCCATCGCACGGAAGAAGACAGGCAGTGGGAAGAGCCCAGGGTACTCATTCACAGTGCATCTATACCAGGCGAACCTGTGAATGCCTTTGGCATCCCGCAGGTGACCATGCGATGCCTGGAGGTAAGTCCCCGGCATACCTCGGTTATCAGCAATTGCCGAGATGGTGACGTTTTGCAGTTGGCCGAGGGCGTGAGTCAGATGACTGATTTGATCGAGTTCGCATCGAAAACGAAGCAAGGGCCGAGGGGTAGCTACACTCGGTTTTGATTCTGATGATCGTCTCTCTGATCTTTTTTCCATGTTAGAGGCATTGAGGCAACTCGCGCAGGAAATCCGTGGTCATAATGCAGCTAACGGGGTCGTACCGGGGTCTATGAATGGACCAGGGGGGTTTCAGGGCCACGGCGCTGCATTCATACAATCGTCACCGGCGGTGACGCTACTCTCCGGCATGCCGACGACATCGATACACCGAGGTCCATCTGGCAGCTCACCGCAAAGCGCGCCGCCGCCCTCTGCTGATGCCCCACCAAAGCAGAGTAAGCCTCATACCTCCGGCCAAGCTCCCCCGCCTAATCAGTCTGCCGCTCCTTCGCAGGCGGGACTGACAACCACGCCGTCGATGGGCGCCGCGTCCCTCAAGCGCAAGCCCAGCGACACCAGCGGTTCTCCGACAATCGCTAACGCTGAGCCGCACTCGAAAAGAACACGGAAAGGTTCAAAACGGCATGGTTGACAAGACGCCAGAAACGTTATATGCCAAATTCAACCGTGTCCCCACTACTATCCTATTCTTCTCATTGATTGTTCCAACCCAGGAGAGAGGGTGAGAAAAAAGGGGAAAGTTGAATCAGTACGTATATACCAATCTACCGCCATCACTTCTCGTATGTCCCTACTTGCTTGGTTGTTTGTCGTTGCCGTCCTACCCCTTTTCCTTTTCCTTTTTTTTTTTTTAGCAAACAGTTACCTGTGGATTTTTTCTCTCTCTTGTTTTAGGTCTCCCCGAGTTGCAGCTTCAGCTAGTCGTTTATTTATCGCTTTCGTGTATTACTACATTACTCAGCGTAGTACCCGAACCGAGGATTTCTAGAACTTCGGCCCAATGTCCCAGCTGGATAATAACCTTGTGGTTTGGTGTACATGTTGGGTGTGGAATATCTATTACAGCAATCTGCTAGCAACTGAGAACAGAGAATGCTCAGCCATATGATAATGTGCTACTATACACATGCAGGCTAACCTGAGAACAGAGAATGCTACCTTGAACTGTCAGTCCCATGTATCATACAATGTCTTGAAATATATCTGTAGGCTACTACAGGATGTCAGTAAGTAATGCTGAGAAATATAGAGGTGCTTACCCTCAATCAACAGTGCACACCACAGTGTCCTGAGGTGCAATATTTGTCATATACTGAAATAGTGTGCAATTATTCAATATATACTGAACTATGGCAACACATTCAATATAACTATATATCAGCAGTTGCTCAAAGTGTTTTCCAATGTGCAATAAATAGTTATAGCTCATAAGGTTTCTTTTATTTCATTGTGTGTACATTTTTATTACCAAAAGTGTAGTGTAATGTTCACTTTTTTGACTACCAATTAAGGTAGTGTTGTGTAGTCTACATTTTTTATTACCAAATGTGTAGTGTAGTTTATTAAGTGTAGTGTTGTGTAGATTAATATATGGTGACTGGGAAATGTGTGGGAAATGATTAGTAAGGTAAGACTTGGACTTGAAGTGCTGCAGTGGCCACTGGTCACATGACCATGGGAAGTTGAAATTTTCAAGTGGCATGCACACACTGCACTCAACTGCATCTCCTTCATCCTTTGTGCTTTGTCCAGCCTCCCACCTCACCCCCCAATGCTGTCCATCCACCAGATGAACCTCAGTTCCAACAGCAAGGTAAGATCCCTGGGTGAGTCATCCTCCTACTACTGACACTCTCCCACCTGGAGCCAGCAACCCCCCACCCAGAACAGCAACATCTGTAATGACTGCTGTGTAAGCCCCCCCCTCCCTGGTCCTCCCTCTCTCACCCCTCCTCCCATCTACATAGCTCCTCTAGCACCAACAACCACCACCTCAACCCTCCTTCAAGGTAATTCCCCCCTCCTCTTCTCCAGTCCAGATGCTGATGCCCATTCCCCCTCCCCCATCCATCTCAGACATTGATTTATTACCAAGTAGAATCATGTGTATGTAGTGTAGATATTGTGCTGAATAAATTTTTTATTTCCTTCATAAAGTGTGTGGACTAAAAGATGTAAAAAAAGCAAAAAGGGAAAAGTAGGCAAGGCTTTGAGTGACAACATTGTGGCTCTATTTCACTATTTATCCTCCATTTTATCTATATGTGTCTATATGTCACTATATTTAAGGGGGGATGGTTGAGGTGCTATAGATACTATAGTTGCCTCTATGGCATGTTTAGTTGTAAATAGTGAAGTAAAGTGATGTATAGTGGTAAAGAGGGAAAAATGGCACTGTCAGTTTTTCCTGATGTGTCTACTGGTCACCCTGATATAAACATGACTGGTGTTATGTATATTGGGTGCATGAAGTAAGGTATACAAGAATTCTCTTCCCTTTGTAAAGAGCACCCAGTTATATGTGGGTGCTTGGGAATCCCAGGATTATGTAACTTCTGTATAGTACCAGAGTTCAACCAATATCAATGAACTCTGCATGGCCAATACCTAGTATGGGCCATAAGTCATAACCAGCAGTAATCTAGAGTAATGTGTGCAGGGGCTCTGCCCTCCTCACACCCTCCCCCTGAAGAACCTGCTTATGGGTTCTTCCAAGTCAGACCACACTAAGTCAACATATACATATACAACCTAATCACACTCATGTATGTAGAATACACAAGTGTGGGCAACTGACAATGATGACATGTGAGTGAGCTGAAATTTACATAGGTGCAGGTCCATCCCTGTCAACTTCCATGGGCAGTTCCCCAGTGTTGGGAGCCATTGGGACATTGAAGTCCCAGTCCTTGATGTCCATAGCTAGTACAACTCCTCCAACTACCTTGGTGCTGCTCATTGAGTGTGTGCTGGCAGGAATAGGTTTGACATCTCAGAAGTCCCAGAGCCCCGGCTCCTGGGCACACTCCAGGTAATACTTGAGGGAATGCTTCTTGGCCAGATGATTGTTGTCAGAATGCCACAGGTAGTCAACCTGGGTCATGCCATCATGGACATGCTGTCCCTTCTCATGAAGTGCACCACTTTCATCAACCAGAAAGTTGACACCCCAGGAGTAGAGGTTGTCAGCTTCCTGGAAGCTTAGCCCATTCCTTGTGAGGTATCAGGCTATGACAGTGGGGGATGGTGCAGCATCCTTAGGTGCATCCCAGGTGCATTTGGCACCTGGGATGATGGTCAGCCCCTCACTCTCCATGATGGACCTGTATCAGCCTGTGATGGCAAACAGGTGGGCAAGGTTATGATGCCAACCATGGCAGTTGGAATCATAGCAGAATCAGGGAGCAAAGTACCCCTCCAGTACAAATCCTCTGATTCACCAAATCAGAGCCAGTTCCTTGTCCTCCATGAGCTCCTCAAGTGGCCCCTGCACTCCTGGGAAGCTTGACATCTCCTCTACATCCATATACCTCTGGGTATAGTCATGCTACTGCTGCAGAGGTTCTCCCCAGGTCAGGGCAGCTTTGGGGCATTGATCCCAGTGAGATCTCTTTTTTGGGTCCCAATGGTTGATGATTGGTGGGATCACATTTGGGGTTGTGGTGGTGACCTCAGGGACCATCATGACAGGAGGGAGAGCCACCACCAGTTGAGGTCTTTCTACCTGGGGGGCAGGAGTCAGCTTGCAAGGGATAACATCCACCTCATGAGCCTCTACAGGTCTGGCCTGATGTTCTCCATGGGCCAGGGGTGGGTTAAGAGCAAGTCCAATGACAGAGGACTTGTAGGTTTTGCACTTGGATTTGCCCTTAGTGGCCATCCAAGCAGGGGGGTGCCATTGTGAGAGGATGTAGGCAGCTACTGCATTTTTGGCCAGTTTCCATCCTGTACAGTTGTTGACATCAGCCAAGTACCTGTTAATCCAGGTGATGAGGCATTGGGCCATCCTAGTGTTTGGTGCATTGCTCTCATCATCTTCCCTAGCAGCACAAG
The DNA here is from genome assembly GCA_024613145.1 of Pisolithus marmoratus. Classification (NCBI taxonomy): domain Eukaryota; kingdom Fungi; phylum Basidiomycota; class Agaricomycetes; order Boletales; family Pisolithaceae; genus Pisolithus; species Pisolithus marmoratus. Next base: position 150,344 of record JANFAE010000224.1, on the reverse strand, counting down.
CATAGACATTGTCTATCTTGTGGGGGTCATTGAGCAGGTGCACTGCACCTGAGGGGACTGCTCCAAATAAGGCTGGAGCATAGCCTGCCAATATGGCCCTCTCCACATTGTAGTGGTGGGGGGCTTTGAACTGGTAAAGATTCCACTGAACCTGAACATGCAGGAACCTCCTGCTGTTCAGCAGAATGAAGGCCTGGTGAGTGCACTCCCTCTGATCAATGAGGAACATGGTAGGGGCCTCTTTGAGGCAGTTGGTCAGGAGGGGGCATTTGGGATAGTGAGGCCATGTTTCCACAGGCTCATTGGGAGTGTTGTGTGGAATCTCATGGGATTCCACACAAGACACAGAAGGGTTGGAGACAGACATGGGGGTGGTGACAGAAGGAGGGGAGTGAGGTTGTTGATGATGTGCAGTGGGGGGTGCCCCACTCCCTCCCCCTGAAAGATGAGCCACAAGGCTCAAAGACAAAGGCCCAGCACCCACTGGCTGGGGGGGGGCAGTTGCAGCAGGGATGGGATGCCAGGGAGGCCATGTGTGCATGTTTGAGGTTGTGGACCTCTTTGAGGTGCTCACACTTGTCCTGGTAGTGGTGAGCATGGGATTGCCAGTAGTCTCAGTTGGCCCAAAGTCAGTCAACCTCCTGTTGCAAGGTTGGAATGTCATCCAGCCTGAGGAGATGTGACAGTACATGCATGCAGTTGGAGCATGCATGTATGAGGTCAGGGGTCCCAAGTACTAAGTCATGCACCATATGGTGAGCACACACTGCAGCCATTGGGCTGACCACAGTCATCATGGATGACCATGCCAAATTCACTGGTGTGCCAGTGATGGCAAGGGGGGGAGGCTGAACACTCATGGCAATGCTTGACATCACATGAGTGTGAGCAGGGTGGGTGAAGGGACCAGGACTGGGAGTATGCCAGCAATCAGTGACAAGGGGGGGTGTCATCCCTTGTATGCTGTTTGGAGGCACAATGACATATCCTGTCCATGGGGGATGGACACATCAGAGAAGGCAGCAGTGTCCTCATGGGAGGATGCTACTGGGGTGCAAGAGGCAGTGTATCAGCAAGACATGGTATATGAGGTAGGTGGGGTAAGAGAGGGAAGGTGTGGTAAGAAGCAGAAGGGAACCCAGGTGAAAATTTTTGTAAAGGTTCAATTATATAAGCAACATGATAAGGTTTACCTGTAGCTAAACACTCTGTAGCTAACACTCTAAATGTAAATCCAGTGGTAAGTCCAAACATGGGGCCATGGGAGGTAGCCATCAGGAAAAACTGACAGTGCCATTATTCACTCTTTATCACTATATATTGCTATATTCCACTATTTATCACTAAAGATGCCATAGGGACAACTATGGGATCTATGGCACCCCAACCATCCCCCCTTAAATATAGTGACATATAGACACATATAGACACATATAGTGAAAAAGGAGGATAAATAGCCAAATAGAGCCACAATGTTGTCATCCCAAGCTTGCCATACTTTGCCATTTTGCTTTTTTTGCTTCTTTTAGTTCACACTTTTTATGAAGGGGACAACAAATTCATTTAGCACAATATCTATGTACAATACATACACATAATTCTACTAGGTAATAAATCAATGTATCAGATGGATGGTAAGAGGGGGGGATGGATGGGGGAGGGGGGAGGGTGAATGGGCATCAGCATCTGGACTGGAGCCAGGGAGAGGGGGGAATTACCTTGAAGGAGGGTTGGGGTGGTGGTGGTTGGTGCTAGAGGAGCTAGATGGGAGGAGGGGGTGAGAGAGGGAGGGCCAGGGAGGGGGGGGGCTTACCCACCAGTCATTGCAGATGTTGCTGTTCTGGGTGGGGCAAAGGAGATGCAGTGGAGTGTGTGTGCATGCATAGGCAAAAATTTCAACTTCTCACAGCCACATGACCAGTGGCCACTGCAGCACTTCAAGTCTAAGTGCGAGTCTTAGCTTACCAATCATTTCCCACACATTTCCTAGTTGCTATATACTAATCTACACAACACTACACTTAATACACTACACTTTTTTGGTAATAAAAGTGTAGACTACATAACACTACCTTAATTGGTAGTAAAAAATGTGAACATTACACTACACTTTCCTAGTAAAAACAATGAAATAAAGAAATCTTATGATCTGTAACTATTCATTGCACATGGGAAAACATTGAGAGCAACTGGCAATATATATGTTACGTGCAGGGATACCTCACCAGCCGAAATCGACTAGTGTTGGCGATGAGGCGAAGTGCATCACCGCTCTTGCAATATCTCCTGGGTTGACCTTGAGGGCTTAATAGTTTTACCCCTCCTATGGCCAAGCGAGCAGTTCTGAGGTAGTATTTGTCAGAGAGAAGCTAGCCTGGTTGCAAGGTAGCTAAAAGCTAAGGAATACATCCATGTCCCTATGGGTATATATACTACTCAAGAGTGTTTGGGGATGTATGCGTACTCGCATCGTAGATGCGTCGTGACACGCTCCAAACAAGGAGAATGACTCGAGATGAGTACATGGGGCATAGGGTATTCCCTAGGAAAGGAAACAAGTCTGAGAAAGGGGATACACACTGCAAGCATTTCACAATTTTTCTTCAGAAAACATGCTGAAAAAATTGAAGAAAGTGATAATCTTTTTTGACAGCTGTTTTCAAAGAGAAAAGGCAAAAATAATATTTCCTTTTCTTTGCATGACTTTCCACAAAACATTGATTGATGGTAATACCCATTAGCATAGAAGCTAATCAGCACTACCATCAATTCATTTTTTTGCACAGAAAAGACAAAGAAAACAAAATATTATATTTGCATTTTTTATGTGAACACAGCCCAAATAAAAGAGTATCTCTTCTTTCCATTTTTTCAACATATTTTGGCAAGAAAAATTGTGAAATGCTTGCAGTGACAGCTACGCGTTTGTGTGAAGAACGTGTCGCACGTATCCCTTTGTAGTCCAAAAGGGGAAAGTGACTCGATGCGGGGAAATATGAAATAGGAAGTGTTGAGTCACGTCGATCGGAGAAGGCCGATCGAGGGAAGGGAAGGCCATATAAGAGACGGCATATAGTAAGCGTCTATAAAGGGAAACATAATTGAGTAAGCGCTGTGGGGTGCTGTAGGGAGAGTATCCTCTCCACTAGGTATTTTGTTTTATTTCATTGTTTTTACTTACTGGTCTGTTTTCTTTCTTTTTCTTTATCTTTTACTTCGTGTTTGGACGCGTTGTGGCTTACATAAGCCCGCGCGAGTACTTCGAGCACCTGTACATACTTAGAAACAATAATAGACGATCCACCATAGACGAAAAGCCGGAAATATAGACGAAGCAGAGGTGGACTTTTGTTTCTCTGTCCTCTGATGTTCTATAAATGTTTTCTTGAGTCTCTTCTGGATTTTTGGGCATGTTTCTGGTCTTTTCTCTCCCTCCCTGACTCTGTACCAGGCAATTCTAGCCTCCTGGGTCGAACTGAGACCCCTTCCAACAGGAGCCTATTTTAGCCTCCTCCCACACTCATTTAACAACAATCTTTACAGCGCGTCTCAAGTACAAAGGAGAAACGGAAAGAGAAAAGAAATAGAAAGTCCACACACGTGAGAGACCGATCGGTTAGGTGAAAAGATGATGTGGCGTATCATTACCCCCCTCTCAAGGTCGAAACACTGGAGAGACAGGTAAGAGTTGCCGGGGGAACTCGATTTAAGGTCGGGAGTTCGACCGCGACTGTTGGAATGGGGAAGTTTTAAAGGGGGCCCCCGTGCCTAACCGAAGGGTTTGTGGGGGAGTGGCGTCTTCTGTGGGGATACAATCAAGGGAGGATGGTTCCTGGAATGGTCCATTTGGAGCCTTGGCCACTATGACAAAGCAGGTGCCCGCATCTTTGACAGTCATAGCAGCGCATTTCCCAAAGGGGGTGGCTCCAATCTAATGCCTTTCATCCAGAGATGACCCTGGGGAGTTCGTCATCGTAGGGGAGGACAAGGAAGGAGGAAGCAGTGTGAGGAGCAGGGAAAGAGTTGCATGCGTTTACTGCAAAGGGGAGGTTAAGTGTTCGAGCTCCTGCATTAAAGTAGGCGGTATGAAGGAAGTTCCGCCAATCGTCGTAGTTGACCTGGTTCCCAATGGATCGTTCGGTAAGGAGAGAAGCGGTGTGGTCAAGGAGGACCTTAACACCACTTTCTCTTGGGGATCCTGCCAAGTCGTCGGGGACCTCGATCGTCTCCTCGCTGGTTGAAGACGTTTCAGAGCTTGAACATTCCTGTTCGAGGCCATCTGCACCAGCCACTCGAGCTCTTCTCTTGTCCAGTCTTCGCGGTTGAGGACTGTTTGTCCTGCTGAAAGTCCACGATGGTGGACGTAATCCGCTGAAGACAGGAGTTTCCATTTGTTTTTCTTGGAAAGGAGATTGAGCTCGAGGAGATTGTCGGCCCTTGCACTTATCACTATTGAAAGCGAGTGCCGGGTCAACGGCCTGAGCAGAGTAGGGGCAAAAGTCTCGAAAGGACTGCCAGACTTCTTCTCCAAACATGGTGTGCATGAGGTTCACCATAGCCTTTTGTATGTCTGCAACGTTGTCCACATGGTTTCCATTATAGATGTCCATGTCTGCCTTTCGGGCAACATTTCCTTGGAGGCCTTTGGAGACGTCGAAGATTTGAGGGGCATGAGAGGCTATGAATTCTGAACCTTGGTAGATCTGAGACAACATCCGTAGGCGTTCATGATGTTTGCCTGCTTGCCAGCCAAGTGAGTCCCAGTGCTCGAAGTTTTCGAGCACCCGCAGAACACGGAGGAGCTGTTCCAGCGTGGGTACCAAGCTTGTCTTGGCCTCACTGGGGGAGTCGACCTCGTTTGCTGTCTGTCGCTTGGTAAGTTTTGGGGCGATGGTTGCAGCAGATGGGTCAGAGGTCGTGTGGGAAGAGGCTGTCTCTGGATCAGGGGTTTGGGAGATTGGGGAGGAGTCGGCAGGGGAGTTGCAGCTGCAATAGGCTCCAAGAACGGGGGTCTTTCGTGGGAGTAAAAGTGCAGAGGGGTAGGGGGAGGTTTTAAGGACTCGGGTCTTTCGCCTCGCCTTGGTGTCGGCAAGCGAACGGACCGAGAACGAGGAGTGGGGGTTCGGAACGGGTCCTGGGCTACTGGAGGCGACCCGTGACCAGTATTCCTGAAGACCCCTGAGCATTGGGTCTGTCGACTTGGAGGATATGGATGGTAGAGGGGTTTGGGATGGCGAATTGTCGAAGTCATAGTCGTCGGAAAAGGCGACGGGTTTGTTGCAGGATGGAAGTATGGAGTAGTCAGAGAAGGAAAGGTGTTCAGAGTTGTGTTCATATGGAGGAGACATTGGAAAGCGGGAGATGATGCCGTTTCTGGTAGGAATGGAGGATATCCAGGGCATTATATAGGTTTTCTGGGGGTTCCCAGGTGTTGGACGAATGTCCGTATCCAGTCCATTTGACCAGGTATTGGTAGGTTTGTTGTTTGGCACTTGTCGAGGGCACAGAAACGTGTCCTTTTACGCGTCCCTTTGTCTTCCTTCGAGAACCGACAACTCGGTGCTTGAGGACGTTCTCGACTTCCCACTCGGGCAAGTCGTCGATGAGATCGGGAAGGGGTGGCATATCGGCTCTTCCATATTCGTCGTTTTCTTCGAATGGGTAGATCCGTGACGTGTGAAATACCGGATGTATTTTCCACGTTTCAGGAAGTTTGAGCCGAACTGCCACGGGAGAGACTACTTTGGTAATCTCAAAGGGGCCGACGCATTGGGGTGCCAGCTTTGTGCTCGGGACGTCCCTTTTGAGGGTAGCTGCATCTAACCAGACCAGCTGTCCTTCTTTAGGGGTGACATACGTTCCCTTGCTTCTATCTCGCATGACTTGTTGCACAGCCTTGTGAGAGAGAATTGCTGAATCCCTATTCGCGGCGAGTTGTTGCATCCGATCATCGACCGTGGGCGCATCAGATGACTTTGACATGGAAGGGTAGGGCGCTGGGTCATAACCATAGATCAGCGAATAAGGGGTCTGCTGATGTATGGAATGAACCCTGGAATTGTGCACGAACTCGGCTTGTGGTAAGTACCGAGCCCATTCTTCTGGTTTGGCGTCGCAGTACATCCGAAGGTAGGTCTCGACCTCTTGGTTGATGCGTTCACTTTCACCATTGGTTTGGGGGTGATAGGCTGTAGAAAGTTTTTGTTGGACACCTAACGCCTCGTAGAGTTTGGTGGTGAAAGCCGAAGCAAATTGTGGACCCCTGTCCGATATTATGGCATCTGGAATGCCATATCGAGGGTATACGTATTGGAGGAAAAGGTCGGCCAGCCCAACTGAGTCGCATGTCTTTTTGCAGGGGATCAAGACTACTCCTTTCGTTAGTCCTTGATCCACGATGGTGAGGATGGAGTCGTATCCTTCTGACTCCAGTAGATCGGTGACGAAGTCCATGGAGATCTGTTTGAATGGGAAGGGGTTCTTTGCCACGTCGTTTGGCATAACCGGAGGCGTGAGAGGGTGAGTGATGACCTTATTGGCTTGACAGCCAGGACATCCTTTCACGTACTCTCTTACCTGCTTCCACATTCCAGGCCACCATACTTCATCTTTCATTTTCCACATCATTGCTTTCACTCCAGGGTGTCCAGCAGCTGCTAGATCATGATTATCCCGGAGGTACTCGCGTCGGAGGGGAGGAGGGACGTAGAGTCGACCGTCGTGTCGTTTGGTTTGATCGTCCTCCTCCTGTATAGCATCTTGCTTTGTGAGGGTTTCGTCTTTCGGCGTCGATTCCTTGATTTTATCGAAGAGTTCACTAGATATAGCGAATACTCCTCTGTCCAATCGTCGAACGTTGCTGGAGGATTTATTGACCAGGTTGGATGTTTGGGTGGAAGGGGGTGACGACGAAAGAGTTTGGCTCTTCTTCTGAGCCGGGGGACCGGGTGTAAGTGGGGCTTCTCTTTTTCTTTCCTTTTCCTTCAGCTTAGGTGCGGTTAGAGTCGGTTTAGGGTGAGCAGAAGGGGATTTTTCTGCGGAAAACAGGAGTTTCACCCCCCCCTCGAGCCACAACGAATCAGGTAGTACCGTAGTCGTTGGGGAAGGGTCGGTGGAATAGTCGAGGTGTCGGGAAAGAGAGTCGGGAATAGTCATTAGCCTTCCCGGTTTGTGCGCAAGCTGAATAGGAAAGTCTTGAAGGAAAGCGGCCCATCGAGTCTGTCTTCGAGAAAGTTGCTGTGGTGACCGATAATAAGTGAGGTTTTGATGATCAGTGTACACTGTGGTGGGAGCAACCGGGGAGACTAAATAGTGTCTCCACTCCTCGAAGGCTCTAACGATGGCCAAGAGTTCCAGGTCATACACCTGGTAATTTTGTTCGGCTCTGACAAGCGACTTAGAGAGATAGGCGCAGGGGTGGAGCTCGCTGTCCTCAAATTGTTGGCAGAGGACAGCTCCAGTTCCCACAGCCGAACCATCCATAAAGAGGGTAAATGGTTTCGGAAAGTTGGGGAGTTGGAGGACGGGCTGGGAGCACAGTGCTTGTTTAAGCTGACAGAAGGCGTCAGCTTGCTCCAAGTCCCACTTGAACGGGACGTTCTTCTTTGAGAGGTGATGGAGAGGGCGAGTGATTTGCGAGAAGGAGGGAATGAATTGTTGGTAGAAGTTGCAGAAGCCCAAGAACTGTCGTAGTTCGTGTAGGTTGTTAGGGGCTTTCCATTCTTGAATGGCTGCCAACTTCGTTTCCGAAGGTTTAATTTGTCCTTGTCGAATAAGGAAGCCCAGGAATTCGACTTCAGTCGTCTCGAAAGTACACTTCGAGATCTTCAGTCTCAGTTCCTCCTTGAGGGCGATCGACAGGAATTCCTCTATTCTCCAGTAGAGCCCGTCCTTTGAATTGTCACGTCATCCATAAAGATGACGAGTTTCTTTGAGAACATCATGTCAGCACAGACCGTTTCCATATACCTCTGAAAGGTTGGAGGGGAGTTGCATTGCCCAAAGAACATGACTGTTGGCTCAAAGAGGCCGCGAGGGGTGACGAAGGCTCCTTTCCATTTGTCTCCTTCCTTTACCTGGATGTTGGTAAATCCCCAGCGAATATCAAACTTTGCGAAGTATGTTGACTCGGCCAGTTGGTCGAGGAGGGATTTCACGTCCGGTAAAGGATAGGAATCCTTCACAGTATATTTGTTGAGTTCGCAGTAGTCTTGTACTAACCGCTTTTTGCCATCCTTCTTTCCTACGAAGAACACCGGGGACGCCTGGGGAGATTTTGACTTGCGTATCTTCCCAGCGTTTAAGTTCTCCTCCAAGAACTCATCGAGAGATTGTAACTCTTCTCGAGAGAGAGGATATATCGGTGCCTTCTTCGGTTTGAAGTCGTCAGTGAGGTGGATCTCATGATCCAGATAGGGTCTTTGGGGAGGGAGAGGGGTATCATCTTCGGAAAAGACCTTGGCGAATTTCTTGTAGCGTGGTGGAAGGGCAACCTCCTCTTTCTGGAGAGCTGCTTCGAGTTGTGTTGAAATCGAAGTTTTCCAGAGTGTAACAAAGTCTTCGTCGTCATAGTCTTCTTCGTCAGATGATAGGGAGAGTTGGGCGAGACAAGGGTCTCCAAACCCAATCATCTTTCTCTTCTTCCAATCAAAGATAGGGTTGTACTCGGTCAGGAAAGGCATCCCTAACAGGACGTCCTCGCAAGATTTGAGTTCCATTTCGAAGGCGTGAATCTTCACCAACTTGTGGAAGATTCGAGCATTGAAGGTACATATGTGTGTAACCTTCTGTTTGCTCGGTCCTTCGAAACTTCTCGCCGTCCAAGGATGTTTGACTCGAGTTCGTTTTAGTCCATACTTCTGGACCATTTTCGGGTGAATGACATTGACCTTGGCACCACTGTCAATCACCGCCTTTAGTACTGCATCTTCTCGGTCTACCAGGAACATGGACCCGAACAGAGAGGAATTCAAAACGGTTTTCGATTGCTCAAAGTCCGTATTGGCTACAGAAGTAGTCCTATTAGTCCATGTACGTCCTGCAGATGAGATTTGGAAATGCGTAGCTCTGCCCTGTGCAGCATCGGGAGAGCTGTTTAAAAATCCTGCGGAGTGCGAGGATCATTGTGCGAGGATACATGCTCAATCGTCTTGACAGCATTATCCTCGGCTTGTTCTTCTTCTTGTAGTTCTTGAAGTAATTGACGGATCTTCTTCCGTCGATCTTCTCGATTTGGAGAATGTCCCTCTTTTGGACATTCCGATTTTCGATGACCAACTTCATTGCATCCCCAGCACGTGATCTCTCTGATCCAAGATCGTTGATTGCCTTTCTGGTTCCAGGACTTCTTTGGAGGTCCACCAGAAGTTTGTCGGTGATCAACATCCATTGCATATGGATCGCGATCAGATGCTCGGTTAAAATGGGACTTCGTAATATTTTGTCCCAGGATGCGTTGGTCTTCCTTTGTTTGTCGACCTGTGAATAGGCGAAGTTGGGAAAGAGTGGTTTGAGCAGCTGACGCAGCTGCGATCCATTCTGCCGGTGTTGTGGGGCAGGAGTTGGTTTTTAGGATCCACTCGTTCAGCTCGGGTCTGAGGCCTCTTCCAAAGAAGACTCCGGCCTCAGGGCTTGTTTCCAACAACTTGGCTTTGTTCGAGGCATTGAGGAAGTCCGTGATGTACTCTTCGAGGGTTCTTGACCCTTGTTGAATTGAAGAGAGTTTGAGTAAAGCCATCTGTGAGACATCCCCAACCTTGAACATAAGGTCGAGTTTGGCAAGGAATTGTGCCCATGAATCTGTGATCCAAACAGCATCGAGCAAAAGATTTTTCTTGGCATAGTTCTCTGCCCAGGCCTGGGCCGAACCTTTTGTCATAAACAAGAAAGTAAAGCCAATCTTTTGTTCCGCTGTTCGGTACACATGAGAGTTGATACCCAGATAGGTTTTGATGGATGTCAACCAGGCATCGTAGGTAGCGTGGTTTCCATCATACTCTCGTGGTCGATTCAGGTTAAGCTCCTTGTGCCCTCCTCCAGAGTAAGAGTCGTGTTCCTGTGCTTTCTCCTCAGAACCTCCTCTGGAGCCTTCAGGGTCTTTCAGTTTCGATGGGATCTTGAAGTCCACTTTGCTTTTAAATTGGCCGCAGTACCAGTCCACCAGCTCGGTGACGGGTACGTCTGCTTGGCCTGCAAATGGTTCTCCCATGTCGATGTCTTGATACGCGGGGTGGATTTCTTGATGAGAATCCAGAAAGTCGGCTCCAAGCGAAGAAGAGTCTTCTTCCTTTTCAGGAGCGATTTGCAGTTCTTGTTCTGCGGGAGTTGTTCCTAATCCTAAGGCAGTTGTAAAGACTCCGTAAGGATTCTCAAGGAACGAAGGAGTGCCTCGTTGAGTAGCACCACTAGCCTTTCTTGTAAGGGCTATGGCCTCCGCTACCGGCGAGGTTTGTTTCAGGGAAGTGGGGGATGCCTCTGTGGTGTAAGGGTGATAGCGGGATGAAGAGGTGGAAGGTTCTCTTCGAAGAGGTAAGGCAGATGTTTCGGAGGGTTTCTCCTTCTGCTTTTGTTCCTTCTTCTTAGGAACCAGGGGTCGGAATTTAGAAGTGGTTGATCCTGTAACAGAGGGTGGTCTCTGAGGATCGGGAGGGTTGTTGCCTAAGTGTGAAGACACGTTGACAACAGGAAAGGTAGATGTTGGGTATTGGGGTGGACAACGGCTGGGGTAATTCCCTCAGTTGTTCCGAGTGTCCGGTGTTGAAGTCTTCTAGAGGGCCAGCGGGACTGCCGCAAGGATATTCCTCGTAGAAGGTGAAGAGGTAGTCGATCGATCTACTTCTTCAGGTTTGTAGAACTCGAGACTTCGCTAGGGACGATTGTCGACCTAGGAAGACTTCGAAGATATCTTCGAAGTTCTCGAGGGTTGCATTAAAGTCGCTAGACTAGCTTTTAGCTTTTGTTATGCGCAGGGATACCTCACCAGCTGAAATCAACTAGTGTTGGTGATGAGGCGAAGTGCGTCACCGCTCTTGCGATATCTCCTGGGTTGACCTCGAGGGCTTAATAGTTTTACCCCTCCTATGGCCAAGCGAGCAGTTCTGAGGTAGTATTTGTCAGAGAGAAGCTAGCCTGGTTGCAAGGTAGCTAAAAGCTAAGGAATACATCCATGTCCCTATGGGTATATATACTACTCGAGAGTGTTTGGGGATGTATGCGTACTCGTGTTGTAGATGTGTCGTGACGTGCTCCAAACAAGGAGAATGACTCGAGACGAGTACATGGGGCATAGGGTATTCCCTAGGAAAGGAAACAAGTCTGAGAAAGGGGATACAGCTACACGTTTGTGTGAAGAACGCGTCACGCGTATCCCTTTGTAGTCCAAAAGGGGACAGTGACTCGACGCAGGGAAATATGAAATAGGAAGTGTTGAGTCGCGTCGATCGGAGAAGGCCGATCGAGGGAAGGGAAGGCCATATAAGAGATGGCATATAGTAAGCGTCTATAAAGGGAAACATAATTGAGTAAGCGCTGCGGGGCGCATCTCAAGTACAAAGGAGAAACGGAAAGAGAAAAGAAATAGAAAGTCCACACGTGTGAGAGACCGATTGGTTAGGCGAAAAGATGATGTGGCGTATCAATATAGGGATAATGTTGCTATAGTTCAATACATATGCAATAATTGCACACTATTGCAGTATATGACAAATTTGTGCTGTTAGGACACTACACTACACTTTTCTAATCAAACACAACCAAACAAATCAAAAAAGCACACACTACACTTTTGGAAATAAAAATGGAGACTACACAACACTGACTGTATTTTGTCTATATCTCTACCATTTTGCACAGATAGATGAAGTAAGCATACCTCCATGGTCCTCTTGTCAGGTACTACAACTTTCATTATGACATCTTTGAAATTAATTTTTTGAGACATCAATTTATTTTTATATTTTGCAATTTTCTCACCCATTTTTGGGCATATCAGGGAGGTAAGCATATTCCCATGATCCTGTGACCCAGCCCTACAACTTTCATTATGACGTCATGATCTATAGTTAAAATAGTGCTATAGTTCACTAGATATCAAATAGTGATGCACTATTCCAGTCTATAACAAATATTGCACTGTCAGTTTTTCCTGATGTAGTCATGTGCAGAGGGACTGAACATGGGGCATAAGTCCCTTCATCACTATACATTAGTTCCCATAGTATGCTGACTGTGTTTAGGCAGTTGGCAGGGTTCATCCACACCATGTAGCTCAAGGTACCTATCTAGGCTCTCAAGGTCCTTACAATGCAGGTAAGGTTCCCAAGTGGAGTCTCCCAGACTCCATTTGACTAGAAATTCCAGCTGACAGCCCACCCATTGGTGGGCATTTATTTTGTCCACCAGCCATTTTGTGTCATCAGGTACACCCACATCATAGAAGACCTGGGCATCACATTTGGGGAACAATGCATCATCATTGGGCTCATGGCAGCACAGAAGATTAGTATGGAAAGTTAGGTGTATGTGCCATTCCTGGAGCTGCCAAAGCAGCTCCAGAGTGTACATGTCCATGGTTGGGTTTGCTTGAATAATTTTCATGGGACTGATGTATTTGGGGAGTAACTTCTGAGCTTGTCCCTTGGGCAAGGTGAGGTTTTTTGTTGATAAATACCTGTGGTTTTGCCACTCAACTCATGCTGCACCACAGGTTTCCCATGCTATGCAGGCATGGATTGCTGAGGTTTGCTGCACGACATTCCAGTTACAGGAAGTTGATGTCAGTGTATCTGATGAAGACATTATCCTTGTTCTCTCTCACCCTTGGACTCCCTGGGTTTGACATGAAGTCAAATGCAGAGGGAATCTATGTGAACAGAAGCTACATAGGTTGGTAAGTATTAATGACCTATTGTAAGAATAGAAGTCATACCTCAGTCTCTGATGGGTATCAATGCCTGAGGTCTGAAGGGAAAAAGAAGTGCCAAAAATACATTTGCACATTACATAATCATACCCACTTTAAGTAGGCAATCACCAAAACCTGTGTCTTATGAACCATCTGTTGTTTCCCCTGATACCACTCCTGATCAGCTCACTCTTGATTGTGTCATCACTCACCTCATGAATGAGGAGGCTTGGCAGTCACAGACACAATACTGCTGTTGATCTGGAGTCAAGTGTGTTAATTACCTCAGCACAGAGTTGGGGCTGTCAAAGGTGTTGGAGAACATCACATGTTTTAGTTATGGAGAAAAAGGTCATTAGCAGTCTCACTGTCCCAAGCATGTTACAGGTACAGTCAAGGATGCATCATGTCCATGATGGAATTGTTGAAACACAGTGTGGCAACACACATCAACATGTGTAAACACCCAAGTAAATAGTGACCTTGCAGGGAATTGAACCCAGGACCACCTGGAACTGCACTGGGAGCTCTACCACTGAGCTACAAGGTTGCTGGTTCACAACATCAGAACAAGTACTTGACTACATGTTCCAACAGGAATCTAGTTATGTGTTCTAGTACCTACATAGTGGTGCTGATTATGATGAGGGTAGTGGTATGATGAAGAGAATAAAATTAATACAGGGTGGAGACAGTAGAGGGTCTCCTGAGGGCAGAAATGGGTCAGTTTGACCCAAGAGGCTCTGGTGCTGGTGCAGGTTCCTGTGAGTGGAGGCAAGGAGAGTGAAAATAACTGAGATCTGGCCTTCTGATAATCTGAAACACAGAAATAACATCTGAGGATACTAGCCTGGGTACCCTAAAAGAAATTCTGGTCTTCATCTAGCTTTGTATTCCATCTTACTTTGTCTCTGGTAATGGTCTATTGGTTTTGTAAAGTAAATACAAGGCTTTTGTGGTGCATGCACCACTTACAGTGACTCCAAAAACCCTTTCCATGTTAGCCCTATTTTCAGTGCATGCAGTGCATGCAGTGCACTGCCAAACACATGGAGAATCACACTATGCTTTGGTGGGGTCATAAATAGTACACAGTCTTGGCTGCAATTTGGCTGCTAGGTCATGTGATTTCATTCACACAGTCCAGAGATATGGCCATTTTAAAACAGCATGTCCATGGAAAGGGTTTTTTCACTTTTGAATTTACAAGGTGCATACACTGAAAATAGGGCTAACATGGAAAGGGTTTTTGGAGTCACTGTATATAAGCCACAACACATGCATAACAATAAAAGGAATAGGAATTAAACAAAAGCAGGAATAAAAGAAATATAATGAACCTTTACTAGGGAAGAATAAATCCCTACAGCAAGTCTACTAGTTTATCCAGTAGTGTTGACTAGGAAATAGATAGGGTGTAAGTCTAGTAGTTTATGGATAGTGTTGATTAGGAAATTTGTAGTGGTGTGAGTCTAGTAGTTTATGTAGTAGTATTCATTAGGAAACATTAGTAGTTAGTAGATGACTAGGATAATCTGGGACTCTGGGGCACCTGGCCAGCCCTGTCCAGCCTGCCCAGCTAGACAGAGGGGGTGGGTTGGGATTCTGGGAACTCTGGAGCTCTGGCCAGTTCTGGCCAGGTGATGGCTAGTGTGCTGATGTATAGACAAAATGACAGAGAACAAGGGCTGGCAAAGGCTGGAAGTTTATTGAGGCTACCCAGTTTATCTCTTGATGTCATATCTTGAGTTTCAGAGTCTCAGAAGGCTGGATTTCAGTCATCTTTACTGACCCTCACTGACTGGGATCTGCACCAGCACCAGAGCTCCTTGGGTCAAACCAACCATATTACTGCCCTCAGGAGACCCTCACTATTGTGTCCCCCCCTGATGTCCTCCTCTATCTATCAACAATCCATCTGTGCATGTGCAATCACCCCCACCAACATAAAAGGTAAATCCCCCTCACCCACCCATCTTATCATGTGCCCCCCCAACTGACATCATCCTCTCACTATTGCCCATCACCCACCCATCTTGTCATGTGCCTCCCCACTACTAGAACAATGTCCTCTCATTATTTCCAAATACCCTGCATGTGCACAGTCACTCCCACCACTGCACAGGTAAGCCCCATCACCCCCCATCTTGTCATGTGTCCCCCCACTAATGATGTCCTTACACTATCACCAAGCACCCTGTGAGTGCATAGTCACCCCCACAACACAGGTAAGCCCCATCACTCCCCACCATGTTATGTGCCCACCCACTGACATTGTCCTCTCACTATCACCAAACACCCTGTGTGTGCATGGTCATGGGCCCCCACCACACAGGTAATCCCCATTACCCCCCATCTTGTCATGTGCCCCCCACTAACAATGACCTTGTGCCATCACCAAACATCCTGCATGTGCACATCAGGTAACCCTTTTCCTTAAGCATTTAAGCTGAATAGTTTCTCCATGGATAACACATGTTCATTCCTGAAGTACATGGATAGACTGCATACAGGGCCAGGTTGGGCTTGTGAGATGACAGACATGGAAGGTGACATCATGGCCAAAGATGGGACTTTGAGTCATAAACTGTTGGAGCTGTGGTGGCATGATCCCATTGAATGTGTACAAGAATTGATGGGGAACCCAGCCTTCCGGGATGCAATGACATATGTACATGCCCAAGCATGCATACACAGATGTGAACAGTGAGAACCATATCTATGATAAGATGTGGACAGGGAATTGGTGGTGGGACATCCAAGTGAGTACTAACCTTGAATAACAGTGGGGAGAGTGCTCATGAATCAGAATGATAAGAAAAAATTGTCTGATGGTGTTGTGGTCACCCTGGTCATCTTGTCATCAGATAAAACAACTCTGTCCCAGTTCAGTGGGGACAAAAAGTGTGGCCAGTGTAGCTCACTATAGGGAATATCTCAAAAGATGTCAGATGACAAGTTTCAGCCCATGCAACCATGCTCATAGGCTACCTACTGCCTCTTCCATCATGCAATGTCTCTACTCCTCCATTATCTGGCAGATGCTGGTTGTCATGGGAGGGAGATGACCTGTGCCAATGGATATATTCATTGAGTTCATCCCATCCTTGCTGTGTACATTGTGGATTTTCCAGAGCAATGTCTGGTGGCTTGTAACAAAGAAAGTCAGTGTCCCCACTGCTTGGTCCAGTCCAATAAACATGGTGACCTTGAGGAATGTGCAAGTCACAGTATGGCAGGTACATACAAGACCCTGCAATGCATGAGAAAGAATAAGCAATCAAAGAAGTTCAATTCCAAAGGTTTGTGTGCAGTCTTCAACCCATTTTGGAAGGACCTTCCCTTCACAGACATCTTCACTTGCCTTACACTTGATATTCTCCATCAGCTCCATAAGGGTGTCTCCATGACCACCTTGTTCAGTGGTGCATATAGATTGTCAGTGAGAAGGAGGTTGATGCTTGCTTCCAAGCAATGACTCAAACCCTGCTCTGCACCACTTCAAGAAGGGTATATCCTCAGTGTCCCAGTGGACTAGCATTGAACACAAAGAAATGCCAAGGGTATTTGTCAGTTTGCTGGTTGGTGCAGTTGAGGACTGCATCCTCATGGTGGTTCACTCTCTTCTTGACTTCATTTACTATGTGCAAGTACAACAGCACATGGACACCACCCTTGCAGCAATGCCAGTGGATGAGAGAGCCTGAAGACTTTTCATGATCACAAACATGTTCTTGTTGAGCTGGAAGTGCACAAAGACTTCAATGTGCCAAAGATTCACTCTATGCAACATTACATACATCTCCTTGATTTGTGCACTGGGCAGTGCTGATGCTACAACACTGAATATCCTGAACAACTGCACATCAAATTTGCTAAGGATGGCTACTGGGCAAGCAACAAACATGATTATGTGGAGCAAATGGCCTTATGGCTTCAACACCAAGAGGCCATGCACTATAAGAGTGCCTACCTGGCATGGAGGAAGTCTCATGCCAACTTTCCTGAGAATGGATTTATGGACAGTGATGGCAACTCTGAGATGCCACATATGTGTTTCCTCAGCTTCAGGAATGATCCTTGTCATTAACACTGCTCCATGCCTGGCAGTGAAAGCCCACTGCAAAGTGGCCAAGACTCCACCTCAGTGCCAAGTCCCTGTTGATTGTAAGAATGTGACTATGGAGTGTTCAAATTCATCCCTGCACTTGAGCACTTTCTGACCTCTCACTTGGGATGACACCAGGTGATACAGCCCACCAGGTCAGCCAGGTTCAACATGCACAACCATACATATGTACATATGTTGATACAGGGCCTGCATCATCACAGGACATGACCAGAGCTTCCAAAAGATTTGTGCATTGCCCAACATTGCCAGTGATGGTTGTAAGAAGGAAACCCCTGCTAGATTTGATACCACTTGTGTGTACTGGACAAAGACCATCCCCATACAGATACTATCATACCAAACTGTGCATATATAAGTACTAATCTCACTGCCACGGTGACATGACTGTACTAACTACTCTATCTCAAGGTATGAAGCCAGCCCAAGTTCATGTTGTTTTCAAGCTACTAGATCAGGGAAATTTAAATGAAATGATTATGTTGTCATGACCATGCCTTGACCATACCATTCCCATGCTCCTGCACCACCTCTGACACCCCTGTTCACCTCCAGACACCTTCTGACCCATTCTCAACCAAGTCCAATGCTTAGTAAGCCTGTAGATCACTCAGCTGACCAATGTGTGCATTCTTCACTGCTGGCCACTGTCAGACTTGTCACATGACCACTCTTGGCTCTTGTCAGGCCAATGTTGTCTGGGTCATATGACCCCAGGGTTAAGGTGCCTGTGCAGTATGGTGTCCCAAAGGGTCAAGCATTATTTTTAGGTTTTGGCTTTGCTACTGGTTAGCTGTTGGTGAGTGCTCTGCTCCAAGTACATGATCAACTTTCCATTTGTAGATAAGTATCTTTGTTCTCTTCCATTCTCCACTGTCAGTATGTCTCTCTCTTTGGAAGTTTTCTGACATCTGCTCTCCTGGAAAACTTTGATACCTCCATATGTCAGTTCCAACTTTCTGACACTGTACTGCCCCAGCATCACTGTGGCCTGTAAATACTTGTAAAGTACAGTCTTGTGTTCTTTGGTATGAATATCAACTAAAGTACCTCCTCTGAGTCTCCCTCTTTAAGTTCCAATACTTTGCTCACCTCTGAAATACAAGGGGTGAGTTTTTACAAGGGGGCAGTGCATGAGCTGAACTCAATGCCCTCTTCCATCCCTCCACTCCACTAGTTGGATATCTGTTGGCCCCTTTCAGCCCCACCCCACTCTGCTCTGCCAGTCAGAGATCTGTTGGCCTGCAGAATATTGCATCAGCCTAGCCCCTATTACATTGGCCCATCATTGGACTTGCCTAATTAGGTAAACCCCACCCTTGAGTATTCCTTTCAGCCTCAGAGAAGGCCTGACCTAGTGACAATGTTATATAAGACTTTATCTACCCTGTAAAGCCCTATAAGGTATATCATAATGATACACACATTTATCATGCTATATAATTTCTGGGAGCCTTGGCAGCATAGGTCAAAATTTATCATTAAGGTTGAGTAGCTCATATGTTTCAGAATGTGAACAGTTGATCACATATATCTTTCATTTTCAGACACTACCATTGGCACTATCAACAGCTTTAAAAATATAAATATAAATTGTTATAGCAACCTTTAATTAAGCTTATCAATCAGAATACTAAAAGAAAACAATTTCATTCAATGTTATTTACTTAATAAGTACCTATAGGGTACACTACTAAATATGATGAACCTAAAGGAGGTTGTTGCTTTGCAGAGGGAACCTGTAAGAGAGCTGTAGGTATCCTCAGTAGTCTGGCAAGCTACTATATTATTAGTATGTACCTGTAGGTATCTACAGGGTGTCAATGAGTAGGAATAGACCTAAGTAATAATGGTACTTACCCTCAGTAGTCTGGCAAGCTACTGAGGGACTAGGAAAATTATCTAGTACTATGTGCGATGCAAGGTGATTATGTAATCCAGCAAACACATGCCAACAATGGCCAGTTGCATAATAATCCAACAGAACCACTTAAAGTTCCAAAAAAAGCAAAAATAAAACACAAATGGACACTTACAGATGCCTTCACACAAGGTAAACTTACCTGGATATGAACTCTAAGACTTTGAGCCTTAGAGTGACTCTTTCCCTGAGGTAGAACTCAGAGACAAGAGTAAAGAAGAGAGAGAAGAGGAGAGAGGATGAATTTATATAACATGTACTATGCAGTTATGACAAAGGCATTCATTCCCACACTTGTAGCTAGTGAAGAGTTGTTCAAATGATCATATATGACATAGATGACAAGACTAGATATTGATGACCACAGTAAAATCAGACTGAAAAGATTATTGTCATTAATATGATCATGATATGAGCAATTATTATATTTGTCATATCAGCTCTTGTCATCACCATATCATGGTGACAAACCCTTGTAATTCTTATGTCAGGCCTATATGCAGTTGACCAAATAGTAAAATGTCAGTCTGGTTATCTAATGCATTATTTGACTATTATCTTTATGATTATAGAAGATCATGCCCTATACACCATTGTCCAGTTCATATCAAACTGATAGCTACTGGCCATAATTACCTAGGAATACCAGCACATCAGAGGTTTCCTGATGTGTTCCCACAGTATTTTATGGGTGCAGTAGCTTGCCAAGCAAGGTAATTTTCACAGACATTCTGATGGGCCTCCAAAATATAAAATTATGCACAATAGACAATACTATGCATATCAGCATATAGTATTCTATAAATATTGAAATTTCCCATGTGTAAATAGGAAAACCTCACTATGTAGCCACTAACCCACTACAGGGGACTCCAAGTCAATTTCCTGGTCATGGGAACAGCTGTAATAGCAGCATTGCACCAATTTATGTCATGGTCAAAAAATACTGAATAGCAGATGGCATGGGGCTACCAGATTTACATCCCTCCATCATTTCGCAACATTGTAGTCTTGTCACGATCCGGAACAGCAGAAATATTGATAGCTCCATCATTCGAGCCCTCTACGTCCCCCGAAAGCTTGGCCAAGTTGGCCAAGTGAAGGGCATTGATGCCTTCATCTGACTCGGGACCTGAACCCAGGGATCGAAGGTACTGCCGGGTGTTCAGCGATGCTAGAAGCGAGTTGGCATATACTATCGACGGTAAGGTGAGGTGTTCTGTCAATCGCATGCAAGGCATAACTCACTCTTTCCGGAGATGAAATTCAACCCCATTTCCCATTTATTTTGGTTATCAACAGTCTAGACGAAGTTTTAAGAGCGATATAACTGTGTTGCGGTGTCATACGTACCATAGCGAACTCGGCAAGGACAATGAGTCTACCACGAAAAATCACAGTCAAGTCACAAGCCACAGAGCGACCAAACGTACAGAGTCAACAAACAACGGTTAACAGTGTAGACGATAAGTGCGTTCAAGAGACGTTTGGTTCTAAGCAGAGTCGTTAGGAAGGAACCACTGAACATTGGGGACTGGAGTCACCTCGGGAATGCAGAATCAGAGCCACTGCCGTAGAAAAGTACACAGAGTGATGCCGTAATTAGAACCTCACATAGGGCTGCGACAACCTTACTGGGCATTGCAGCATAAGCCTGGGAACTCGTGAGCTGGTTCACCAACGCCTCTGCTAACGAAACTACCCTCATGTTCGAGGAAGAGCTGGCCTTATTGTCTGCGAGCCTACGTGCGGAGATCAATATATCAGTGGAGATGGTTGAAAAGGTTTGGAGTACACTAAAGCAACTTCCCCTGGTCCTTGGTCAGAATAGGTCTCTCGTGATGCAAGCAAATCACAAACCAATGCTAAACCCTGTTGAAATATCACTAGAAATCTCACATGGTTGCAACGGAAGTGCTTACCGAAGCGAGCTAATACTAAAAGTATCTATCACAATTCAGTCACCGGATGATATCATTGCCAACACATGTAAATGTACTCACAATTGAGGCGGTCACCCACCACCTCAGCTGATGACGACAAACTGAGTACCGATCAATGTGAAATGTCGAGTCGCGGGTTGAGTGTGACATACGGTAATATATTTGACGTGCAAAGAAGCTAGCACCATTCTGGCTCATGAACGTCAACCCAAAAGGGTGTCACTTACAATTGAACTATAGTGATCATGAATGACTGCAATACATTCAAATCCTACCATAAAGGCTAGTGAGTTAACAGGAACGCACGTTCATCAGAAGCGATGCCTCTGCAGAGAAACATCCGAAATCAGGGCCACGTAGAAAAGGGGGTATGCGCACTGGGGATGTCCTGCCGTGTCTCATCAGTGGGGGGAGCTTTGAGATGGAAGGTATACGAACCAGACAATATGCTCGAAACTCGTTGGAATGCCCCAATTAATTATCTGCAGTTGTTGAGCACTATAATCACGAGGATCAGACATGACAGTTTCATCACCAGATCATAATATATGGTGTGGCACACTAGTTGCGGGTTAGCCATGCATGCAATTATATGTACCAGACACTCACTGAACGAGACCTGAAGCGTATCCAGAACCCTGCCATCGTTTGAGCAGATTTGACAGATGTCCCAAGTTGGCTTAACTCACCATGTGGCAGCAACGATGAATTTTGTGGTCCAGGAATCCTCAGGGTAGTGCATGTAATACGCATAGGTCTATATAACCAGTGAACCAGTAAGCAGAGCACCAAGCTGAATGTGCTGGTTAAAACACCCCTGTAGAGTCGTTATGCCATACAACCTTCATATGAAATGTGGACATCAGAGTCACCAAAACAAGCAAAAAATACATACATAGCGGAGAACAAACTCCCGATGAAGGTAAAACCTATCGTGAATAAATGAGCAGACAAGACCGCACTCAGCTATGAAATGTGTTCACCAAATCCCCCCGGGATACCCATGCCTTTTGGATGACTATGAGTTTGCTGCGGGACGCGGACTGGAGGAAGTGACAAGGGTGGAAAGGGAGTATCTGATAATGGAGTAATCCTGCCTTGTTTTTAAAGGACGAAGGTTGTATTACCATAAATCTGCAGGAGCTGCGTCGCCGGAGCTGTATTTATTACTACTAAGGCAGCGGACTAAAGCATCGAAGCATCTGTTTGATCATCAGAGATGCAGTGATGGAAACCCAATGGTAATGGCCAGATCTATCCGACAATCAACCCACTGCTGTACTAATCCTGCATTTCGCATGGTGCTTGGGTTCTAGATGGTTGGTAAAGGGGGCACTCCATTGAATGTCAACAGGTCCTGCTTCGTGATATGTATCTCTCAGAGCTCGAGGCCTGGCCGCAGACAACACTACTCACCTACGATTCGCGAGCACCAGGAGCGCGAACCAACGTCACGGTGCAAGTCTTGCAAGTCTACCAGGTCTGCAGCGGGCAGTGCCGCGTTATCCTGATCATCCCAATCGATAACAAAGCCTAGTGGCGCAGTGGGTCAGCTGTACTAGGCAAGGTTTGAAGTCCTAGAACACGACCTGATCGGTGTTAGTATGCAGTGATAGTACCTGGCTCCGCAATTGCGAATTTGTTGTCTGAATACGGGTGGCGAGCAAATACAAAAACAAGGAAAGTTAGAGTTGACCGCCGCATCCCTCCTTGAAGTTGAAACATTACCCATACAATGATCCACGACTGAGCATTTGAAGGTTGTGACTGCTGTTCCGTCTAAGACAAACTAATATTTGGTGAAACATCAACCTTGTACAGACTTTTGGTATCCCAGGTACCCTAGGGTACTTTAATTCCAACAAGGGACTCATTTCTAAAAGGGGGCCGTATTATTGACTGAGACATGTTTGGGCTGGAAGACTGTGTGGAAGAAGCGTAAATGCGTGGGCCTCATCGAGCCTCTTCGACCGTTCGACGGAGAATCGACGCCAGATCCAGAATTTCGCGGAGTCCCCATATTCTACAATTGGTAAAATCACGACGCGACTGCCATCATTTTACCCAAACGGCTGTAAGCCCCCCTGCGCGATTGGGTTCTGTCTAGAACGGCAACCAGGAACGACAGACAACTAAGTTAGCGGGGTGTCCCAACTCTGCCAAGTAGGGCAGGCATTCACATGTTTTTGTTCACTCCTGAGCATGGGCCACAGGGTCCTAAGTCAACATGTTGCTAGCCAGTTTAGTGTACCCAGCACTGGCAGGGCAGCCCTCCCACACTTACATGTTCAGACCCCCCAAAATGCACTGATATTTGAAACGTGACGTGGCTTGAAGCTTGAAGTCCTTCACATCAAACCATATTCTTAGAATCCCAACATTCAAACATGGACCTGCCATCAGTGGCAATTGTTGGAGTTTACTATAGCGAAGCACGATACAGTCTCGTTTCACTTCGGCCTCTGGTTCAGCGCTCACCACCAACACACGTCTGAGATTCGATGCAATCTACTCGGGCCAACTTGGTACAGTAAGTTATAATCCCGACGATGTTATAGTCACCACTTTGATGTGCGTCTCATTACAAGGTCATGCAAACTTACATGCACTCATTTCACGTTTCCTTCCTCTTCAGTCATCGCTCGCAACGGCTGGAGTAGGCAATCATACCACCAGCCCGTAAAAGATGTCTCACCAAAGATTAGTTTGTACGGAGCAATGTTCGGTTGTGACAGGTGGAACCATCCAGCAATGATGTGGTTCCGATGCCTTGTTTTCGTCTTCGGTTGCAATTGCAGTACGTATTTGGAACAAAAGAAAAAGCTGAGGGGAGTTACGCCTGCACAGTACAATGCAGACAAGGTACGTATGTACACATATACTGCTGTATTTCCTGACCTACCTGTCAATGCCGTGGCATGTTAATACCGATCAGATCAAGGACTTCGCACTTTGCCCAAAACGGCCAATCCATTGTACAACTCGGCTTTGGCTATCGATCAGCATGGAAAAACCTGTCAGACTTGTACGGTAGTTCGTCTCTCTGGTCCTTGCAATTCACAGGTGAGCGATATCACAGAACATGCCAGCCGTTGATATTCAGTGATTTTCCGTCTATATCGCAACAATGAAGCGTCCTGAGTTCGACCGGCTAACTGGAACCCGAGGATCATGAGAAATGCAGCGCTACTGCAAGTAATGAGCCGATTATCAGAGTCGGTTTAGTCTATCTAATAAGCAATGCTAGCAAGGCGATGCAACTCTTGCAGTTTTATGATAATACAACCTTAGTCCTTTAAAAACGGAGCATCACTATCAGATCGATAAGCCTTTTCCACCCTCGATCGCTTCTTCGAGTCCATCCCCCCCTCCCCAGCAGGTTTGTCAGCAACTTCGCCTCATTTGAGTCATTCCTACGAGACACCCGAACGACATGGGCCTTGCGGATGGGCTCGGTGAGGACTTCTCTTAGTGACATCGGTTTTTTTGTTCATCTGTTCCCAATAGGTTGTACCCTCATTGGGGGGTTGGTTTCCGCCATGTATGTGTTACATTCCTTGACTTTGTCATGCAATCGCCCCTCTGATGTCCTTATTCCACGCCAAGGCTATACGGCATAACAACTCTACAGGTGTGTTGTATACAGAATGTGCAGCCCAGTGCTCTGCTTACTAGTTATATAGGCTTATCTGTATTACATGCACTACTCAGCTGAGGATGCCTCGATAATAAAGCTTGTGGTCGCTACCATATGGTGAGTTGGACTACCTTGGGCAGTGAAATCTGCTCACGCGAAGTCAGGATTCTTGATACCCTACATGTCTCGTTCAGTGGGTGTATGGTGCACATGAGTTGAATGCATGCTAACGGCTGATCAGCATGTCATATATTGTATTACTTTCTGGTGAACCTGACACATCTATTCACTGTAGCCAACGTGTTCAATCGCCGCAGGTAACCAATTACGGTGTTCCAACGAGTTTGAAGTATATTATCTGGTTCGTATGCATTCTATTTCAAAGGTGATTCCCACTGATGAGACATGGCAGGACGTTCCCGGTACGCGTACCCAAGTTTCTACAAGGCACTGATTTAGAGTGTTCTCCGCTAGGCGTCGTTTCTGGTGAACGTGCGCTCCTCTCAACCCAGCAGCCTTTATGATAAGATTTAATCTTATTCCAGTTACTTGAAACTTCCGTAGTCCGATTGTAAGTGCTCTCTTTCGTGGGTCGGCAACACTCATAAACTGAGCGATACGAGCTTCTTTTCACGTCAAATATATTACCGTATGTCACGTTCTACCGGCTGCATGTCGAGATTTTGTTGATTAGCACCAGTTTGTCGCCGTCAATTGAGGTGGTTGGTGACAGCCCCAATTGTGAGTTACCGCCGGTATTTCGGATGGCAAAAATGTTGTCCGGTGACATAGTGACGATAGGTGTTATCAATACTAGTTCACTTCGGTAAGTTTTTTTGTAGAGTTGCGCCTCTCACGATGCATTACTCACGATGTTTTAACAGGGTTTGAAATGGGTTCGTACTATTCGTCCGCTGCGTGAGACCTATTCTAATCATTGTGCAGGGATGGTTCTTTTGATGTACCGTATTGTCCAACCATCTCCACCGAAATACTGATGAGTCCGCATGCAGGTCCGTCAAAGAGGAGATCAGCATCATTACCCAGTTTAGGGTAGTGTCATTAACGGAGACATTGGTGCATCGACTCATGATTCTTTATTCCTAGTTCTATGCTGCAATACCCTGTGGAGCCACCGGAGTTCTATCCGAGCTTCTGATTACCGTATCACTCTGCGTACTTCTCTATGATGGTAGCTCTGGCTCTGCGTTCCCAAGGTGACTCCAGTCTGCAATGCATCAGTGCTCATTTCTCACGAATCCTGCTTAGAACGAAGCGTCTCTTGAACTCCCTTATCGTCTATGCTGTTAACCGATGTTTGCTAATTCTGTGAGTTTGAGCGTGGTTTGTTTGTTTCTGGACTCCATTCAGACTTTTCGTGGTAGAATCGTTACCATTGCGGAGGTGGCTGTAGTACGTTCGTCATATTGCAAGAGGGCCACATCGCTCTCACACTTCCTTTAGACTGTTGATAACCAAAATTCGTGGGCAATGGGATTGAGCTTCATCACTGGGAGGCGTGAGTCTTGCATGCCTTGCACGTGATGGACAGAATAACCTATCTTACGGTCGGATAGTAGGCGCCAATTCACTTTTAGCATCACTGAATACCCGAGAATACCTGCAATCTGGAGGTTCAGGTCCAGAGTCAGATACATGCATCAATGCTATTCACTTCGCGAACTTGCCAAAGCTTTCGGGAGATACAGAGAGTTCAAAGGATGGAGTTATTGATATCTCTGGCAGGGTGTAAATCTAGTAATTCTATGCTGCATCCACCATTCAACTTTTTTTGCTACAACATATTAAATGGTGTAATACCTCTATGAAATGTCCTTTACCTGTGTAGAA
The DNA here is from genome assembly GCA_024613145.1 of Pisolithus marmoratus. Taxonomy (NCBI): domain Eukaryota; kingdom Fungi; phylum Basidiomycota; class Agaricomycetes; order Boletales; family Pisolithaceae; genus Pisolithus; species Pisolithus marmoratus. Next base: position 123,962 of record JANFAE010000224.1, on the reverse strand, counting down.
AAGGGCTGTAGGCAGCCTCAGTTGTGACTCAACCACTGTGTATTAGATGTGCCTGTAGGCAGCTACTAGCTGCCTGGGATTAGCAAAAAATGGTAGTGGGATTAGCAAAAAAGCATAGTAGTGGTATTAGTGAAAAATGGTAGTTAAAGGGTGGAACAGTCTGGTACAACACTGTGATGATCTGGACAGAGATAGCCAGTTAGGTACCTTGTTGGGGGTAACTGGGGTTCTGGGACAGTTTTCCAGTATGGTCCAGTCTGTCCAGCCTGGACAGATGGAGGGTTGGGTTGCTGATGTACAGGGGATCAGTAAGTAAATAGCTACTAAATAATAAGTAGACTTAATGCAGCTATGAGTCTACAGTAGGTCAGTACAAAGTAAGGTAATGAATGGAATATAAGCATGCTCACCTCAGGACAAATGGAAATCACTGAGGTGAAAGAAATGAGAGCAGAAAATTTCTACTACCATGATTATGTAATGTGGTAGTTTCTGAAAGCTAAAGAAAAAATCCAGGACATGTAAGACAGAATTCTGAGGTTGTCTGAAGCAGTCCAAAGGTGGGAATAAATCCCAAAAGTCCATGCATCCAACACTCCCCCTCACAAACCTTGGAATGAAGTCTGAGTGACAACACAAAATGCTTGGCTTTGACATTAGGTAGAGCCTTGGTGAAGGTGTTGGCAACCATTTCTTCAGTAGGACAATAAACAAGGTGGAAGGAATTGTTTTCAACAGCAAAATGAATGAAGTAGTATCAGATGTTGATATGCTTAGTGTGGGAATGATAGCTGCCATCCTTTGTGAGTGCAATGGCAGCTTGGTTGTCAGAATATAGTGGAATAGGATATTCAAGTGGGTGGAATTTTTCTCCAATAAGTCATTGAAGCCAGAGGCCTTCCTTGGCTGCATGTGTTGCTGCAATGTACTCTGCTTCAGTAGTGGAGAGGGTAATTAGCTCCTGTTTACATGACACCCATGTTGGAGATTGAATCACCTCTGTGTGATAACCCATTTTGGTACGCTTTTTCATTGATTACATAAGCACTTAGAGCGTACACTTTAGAGTACATTTTGGTACTGTTCCCTCAGTAGTTGAGTCACTACTGAGGGTAAGTCTACTATCCACTTAGTATTTCCATACTTACTGATAGCCTGTAGCTGCCTACAGGTACATCTAATACATAGTAGTTGAGTCACTACTGAGGCTGCCTACAGCCCTTTTCTACAACCCAACTGATAGCTCTGCCATCAAGCAGATACACATAGCTGCTAATAGCACAGTGGTGTTCTTGTGTAGCTCCATCTGTGTCAGTGTAACCTTCAAGGCCCTTTTCAATTCCACCAAATGTCAGTGCAAGGGACTTTGTGCTGATGAGGTACTTGTAAATCCATTTAACAGCTTCCCAGTGCATCAGATTTGGTGCATTATTGAACCATGTGACAGTTGAGACAGAAAATGCAATGTCAGGGTGAGTTCCAACTGCAAGGTGCATTATGGAGCCAACTGCTGCATGATATAGAACATTTTTCATGCATGCAGCTTCCTCAACAGGTTGCAGAGTTTTTGCTTGCAGGAGTTTTCAGCCAGGGTCCATTGGGATTGTGGATGGCTTGGCATCAGAAAGATTATATTTAGTGAGAATTGCATCAATGTACAACTCTTGGGATAGGGAGATTGTGCAGGATTCTTGATCACATGTCACCTTCATTCTGAGTAGCCAGCTGATGGGCCTCAGGTCAGTGATTTTGTACTGGGTGCCAATTTCTGCTTTGAAGGAGCATATGAGATCAGTGGAGCTGCCAGTGATGGTGCAGTCATCAACATGACTAACCAGTATGAGGATATCCTCTCCAATGCATCCATGGAAAACTCCCCAGTCTGCATGCATGTGCTGGAGTCCTAAATCTCTGAGGGTGGCATTTAGCTGCTGGTACCACTTGAGTGCACCTTGTTTTGAGCCATATAATGCAACATTGAGCTTTGTGACTGGTCAGGAAAAATTCTGAGGGACTGGATAGCCTTCTGGGAGCTCCATATAGATGTTTTCACCATCTCCTAGTTTGCCATTCAGGAATGTGGAGTGGAAATCAAATATATCAATATCCCAGTTGTTATGGGTGGCAATAGCAAGTATGGTCCATAGAGATGTGAGCCTTGTGTTGGAGCATATAAATCTCCCCTGTATTGCAGGTCCTAGCTGCGATGTTTGGGTGCTTACATAATCACCTTAGAGCAGACTTAGCAGTACATTTCATAGAGTTCCCTCAGTAGCTCACAGTCTACTGAGGGTAAGCACTCATATATTTCACAGTATATTACTTACTGACATCCTGTAGTAGCCTACAGGTACAGTACTCTACTCAGTAGCTCACATTCTACTGAGGTAGCCTACAGATATATTTCAAGACCTTGCAACTGGAGCATAGGTTTCATCATAGTCAACTCCCTGGACCTGGGAGTAGCCCTTTGCAACAAGGTGGGCTTTGTACTTCTCAATTTCTCCAGTGGCAGTTCATTTGATCTTGAAGACGCATTTGCATCTGACAATATTGACACCCCTTGGGCACTCTACAATGTCCCAGGTGTGTGCATTGTCAAGACTTTTCAGTTCTGCAGCTATGGTGTCCTGCCATTTTGACCAGTCCAAGCAGAATTTTGCTTCATGCACCATAGATGGATCAAGACCTTCAGCCTCGGAAGTTCCAGCCACCATTGCATATATGACATCACTGTCATTGTCATCATGGGCTAGTTCTTCTTCAAAGGCAAGAGTTGCATTGTCTTGGGAATTGGGACTGTTAGTACAACTATCACTCTCTCAGGGTTGTTTCATGTAGTCAAGAGTGATTTGGCCATCAGGGGTACCTTCTCCCTCCTGCAGATGTCTCATGTAGTCTGATTTGAAGTACTGGTGATTAGAATGATGAGGTTGAGGTGGTGGTGTTTCAAAATTGCTGGGTCAGAATTTGATCTGGATGGTTCAGTGGGTCACTTGACTACCAGTGGTCTGAGTTCTGAAATTCCAGAAGCCAGTGGCTGTGCTCCCTGGGAGTGCAGAATTCTGCTATTATCTGTAGCCTCATTCTCCCCCTTGAGCAACATGCTGGAGGGTATGGTTATCTCATGACATCCAAAAGTAACACTGTGCAGAAGAGAATTAAAAGAAGGTGGGAGGAGACTATAGGAGATTCTCCTGTTGGTGATGGTGGGGTCAGTTCAACCCAAGAGGTTCTGGTACTATGAAACATGCCCTATGAGTGAGGAGATGGGGAGAAAACAGATGAAAACCACTTTTGAGACTGTAGAATTCAAGAGATAACATCTAAAGAATGTCTGAATGAGCCTAAACAGGCTTCCAGGCTTCAGGTTTCATCTTTCCACATCTCTGGTATTTTGTCTATTATTTCAATGATGTGCTGGAGTGTAATTACAAGGATTTGACTCACATGTGGCTTATACAAGCCACAACATGGCCAAACACAAAATAAAAAAGCACTAAATAAAAATATAGTCACAATAAAAATCAAAACCACTAGTAAAATAAAGAAAATATACTGAATCCTATGTTAAGGAGAATATTTTCCCTACAGCACTCAATTCCAATGCTGCAGGTATCAGGCCAGTAGATCCAGTGGCCATCACTTTCAGGGTCAAGCCTTGCCTAGTGTCCATCACAAGCTCACATGTCGAGTTTGGAGCCAGAAATATTGTGGACTTTGACATGGCATCCCCAGATAGGGATTTCAGCAAGGTTGGGTGGCCTGTGATACAGCATCTCATAAGGAGTTTTGGTTCCTAGGCATCATGTAGAGGAATGGTTCTTGAGCCAGGTGGCATGCATGATGGCCTCTCCTCAGAGGTTCTTGGGTAGGCCACTGGCATGGATAAGGGCTCACACTTGTGTTCCAGAGTGTCATGCACAGTTACCCAGCATTCTGTACCTGCAGAATTTAAGTGCCTGGTAAATTCAGCACTTAGGTACTCCCCTCCACAGTCTGACTGAAGGCACTTGATCTTGGCATTGAATTGGGTGGACAGCCAAGCTTTGTAAGCCTTGTATGAAGTGAACATCTCAGATTTGGCTTTCTGGAGATAGAGGGATGTGTAGTGGGTGTGGTCATCCATAAATGACACATAGTATTGGCTATGACCAGGAGTTTGGACTGGAGATGGTCCCCATAGGTCAGTATGGATTTTGTTGCCAAGGTGTTCACATCTTGGAGGGTCTCACTCTTTTCCAACAAGTTTACAGGTTGCTTTGGTATATTCACAAGAGTTGCATGCTGCCATGGTTGAGTGGGCTTCATCCAGGGTAACTCCAGTGATGGTTCCATCCTTCAGCATGTGTCAGATTGCTTGAGGTGTGATGTGGCCAAGCCTTGCATGAATTTCTGCCATTGTCAATGGCTCAGCAGCTTTAGCTAGCCCAGCATAGATCTGGCAGGCATGTTTGAGGCAATATAGGCCATTATTCATTGGAATTTCACCAAGCTTCGTCTTATGGGAATTGAAGATCTGGCATTTCTTGTCTCAGAATAATGCCACATAGCTAGCAGCATTGAGCTTGCTGACAGAAATGAGTGTAATGCCCATTTTGGGTGCATAGAGAACATCCTTGAGTCAGATACAACTTTGGGCTGAGCCATTTGGGATTGATATCATTAAGTCACCTTTTCCAATGGTGTGGAAGGTGTGTGTGGCTGTCAGCCACAGTGATGGGTTTCAGAATTATTGGTTTTTAATCAAGGAATTTATTCCACTATGATGACATATGTTGAGATGTGCCAGAATTGAACAGAGTCATTTCCTCACCTGACTGTGGGTTTCCCCAGCTAGGAGGACATGATCATAGTCTCATGTAGGCCACTTCATCATCAGGGGTTAATTCTGAGGGGTCTGGAATTTCATTGTCAGCTAATTCCATCAACCAGTCATTGTTATGAGACATACTTTTCTTTTCTTTCTGTCTTTTCTTTTGTCTTGTCTAGTCTCTTCTTTATCTTATCAGGAGGACTAGGCTCTTGGCCTAGCCCTCTGCCTCATGCTCACCTCCTGTACATGCTCTGGACTGTTCTGCTCCACTGTGATGTCATCATGATGTCATGGCTATGTCATACCCTGGACCCTGCCTTGTGTCATCCTTGTGTTGTCCTCACCTATGCCTCATGTACCATAGTATACATACATAGTGGACCTCAATAGCCCAGCTAGCTCCCAAGCTAGTTCATTTGGGTCTTGACACCTAAAGCCCCCTGCTTCCAATCTCTACTCTACTAGTCTGATTCATGTTGGTGAGCCTACAACACTTGTTATTTATGTTTCATCACACTTGAATTAGCTTCTATTACCATTGTACCCTCACCATTTGCTTTACACCCAGACTCCAGGGTTAAGGAGACAGATCCAAACATTCCTCACTTCACTAGAGATGGAACCACTGTCTACTCCCCCTCTCCCCTTGCCTCTCACCCCACTTCTATTATCCCTTTTTTTTCCTTTTTTCCTTTTAAAGTCCCTTGGTGGGGTTCATAAACCCTATGTAGGACTACACATGATACATATGGGTCGAGGTAAAAGGGGGGTGCAGGACACTAAGCTAACATCTACCTCCAACTGGAGCTGCATTTGAACATCTAGAGTAAGCAGGTCAGTGAGTACTACATAAGAATGGGAGGTTGGTGTTAGATTTTGGCAAGTCGTTCATAGTCTTCATTTGTCAATTAATGTCACCTTTCTTTTATCATGAGAATTACCTTCTGTTTGTGGGTACACAATATCACAGTACTCTGTTTTTCACCACTCGTATGCTACTGAACAGTGTGGAGAATTATTCTTTTGTTCTAAATGTCTTACTTTGTACTCATAACATTGTAAGGTCCCATGCTAGGGACCACCTTGTTGTATGACACTGGGTTCAACACCTGTGTCTCACTCTTGTTTCTACTTAGTATATTTAGTCCCATATGAAAGTACAACCACCTCAGACATTTGCCACTATGCATGCATGACTGAGGTGGGCATAATGTTTCTTCTCTCTGTATACTAGCACATGAGCTTATGCACTACCTTAGTTGTTGTATAGGTAATGCCACAGATGTTTGCTGCTATGCATGCACAACTGAGTTGTTGTATAGTTTGATAGGTTATGAGCCCCATGCTCTAGATAGCCTATGAAATGTCTCACCTTATTTCGATAATTCCACTGCACTGAAGCTCTGATCCATATGTCTACAGCCATTCCCATCACCACCAACACCCTTCCAGGCAATGTCCCAAAGCTTGACATCAAGGGTGCAAACTGGGTGATCTTTTCCCTTCACTTCCAAACTGCAGTGGAAGCCAAGGAATTATGGTTGCATTTTGATGGCACCTCCCAATGTCCCATCAGCCCTACTGTCACCATGGCTGATGGAACTGAAACTGTGTCACCCCTGGATCCCAATAAGCTTGCCAAGTGGCAGAAAAGCAAGAATATGGCAAAGCATGTACTTACCCAATGAATCCCTGATTCCACTGCCCTTCAAGTCCACAGCCTCACAACCATCATGGCTATGTGGAATGAAATTGTTTGTGAGTATACTGAAAAGGGAGCCTATGCTCAGACAGATCTTTGAATGAAGTTCTTGAGCATGCAATGCCCTGTCAATGGTGATGTCCACCAATTCTTGGACAATCTGCATATGAAGAGAGATGAGTTAGCTGCCATCAGTGTACAGATTGAAGAAAAGGATTATCAATTGACCATTATCCAATCCCTCCCTAAATACCTTGCCAGCTTCATGTCTGGGCAACTTGCAACTGCTTGCCTGTACAGTCCCATGCAAACTATGGACCCCAACATCCTTATTTCACTCATCATTGAAGAATTGAAGAATCTGAGTGCTGCAGTTGTAAAGAGACTCGAAATCCACATGCCAAGCAGAAGGCTCACAATGGCAATGAGGCCTTAGCCATGACCCCTGGGAGTTTCTCTGGCTGGGGGTGAGGAAACTGGAAGGATGGTCACCATGGAGGAAACTCTGCAAGGGGCACCAGCCAGTGAGGTCCATGCTGGAATCGTGGATTGAGAGAACACTTCAAAAATCAATGCCCACAACCTGATAAGTCAGTGAGTCAAAGTACTAATGATAATGCAAAGAACAACCCAGCTAATGCAGCTACTTTCGACCCCAAAGAGGAAGGAGCATTCTCTCACTGCAAGCATTTCACAATTTTTAACACCAAACTATGTTGAAAAAATTGAGGGGAGAGATACTCTTTTATTTGGCATGTTTTCAAGCAAAAAAAGCAAATATAATGTTTTATTTTCTTTGTGCTTTCTGCACAAAAACATGAATTAATGGTAATGCTGATTAGCTTCTACACTAATTGGTATTACCATCAATCAATGTTTTGTGGAAAATCATGTGAAGAAAAGAAAGTATTATTTTTGCCTTTTCTCTTGAAAAACACCTGTCAAAGAAGAGTATCTTTTCCTTCAATTTTTTCAGCATGTTTTTTCAAGAAAAATTGTGAAATGCTTGCAGTGTCTGTAATCACTCTGAATGATCTTGACAAACTCCAAATCCCCAACCTGCTCAGCATCTCCAACAATGATGACAAAGAAAGGTTGAAATACATCCCCTCCAATGAGGATATGTTCAGTGAAATGGGAGATGATGGAGAAAGCTCACCTCCTGAACTGGCCAATCTCATGCATGATGGACCAATCACTGTCCCAACCATAGAACTCTATGACTCTGGCTCCACATGGCATATCTCACCTTACAAGGACCAGTTTGTATCCCTAGCCAGCATCCCACTGAGGATGTTTGCAGCTGCTAACAAGCAGTCCTTCAATGCTACTGTGATTGGCAATCTGATTATTGAGGTTCCAAATGGATGTGATGCTACCAAGCTAAGACTCACTGAAGTCTTGTATTCCCCTGCAGTGGGCTACACCTTACTGTCCATCAGACACCTTGACCAGCTAGGATACTCTATTACTTTCACTGGCAGAACTTGTACTATTCATAGCCCAGATGATAATGTCATTGGACATGTGCCAAAGACCCAGGCAGGCCTTTACCATGTCATCCATACTGACACACATGAAGAAGCAAATGCAGTGACTGAAACCATCACTGTTATGGAACTTCATTGTAGATTGGGGCACATTTTGCCAACAGCTGCTCATCATTTGGCTGAAAATGGGCTTGTATTGGGTTTAAAGTTTGATCTGTCAACAGATGAACCAACTTTCTGTGAAGCCTGTGTCTATGCAAAGGCCACTAGGAAACCTATTGCAAAAGAATGAATTGGTGAGCATGCCACAGAGTTTCACTGCAAGCATTTCACAATTTTTCTTCAGAAAACATGCTGAAAAAATTGAAGAAAGTGATACTCTTTTTTGACAGCTGTTTTCAAAGAGAAAAGGCAAAAATAATATTTTCTTTTCTTTGCATGACTTTCCACAAAACATTGATTGATGGTAATACCCATTAGCATAGAAGCTAATCAGCACTACCATCAACTCATTTTTTTGCACAGAAAAGACAAAGAAAACAAAATATTATATTTGCATTTTTTATGTGAACACAGCCCAAATAAAAGAGTATCTCTTCTTTCCATTTTTTCAACATATTTTGGCAAGAAAAATTGTGAAATGCTTGCAGTGTTTGCTGCTGAAGTACACACTGATATTTGGGGACTGGCCCCCATTGAAACACTTGGAGGAAGGTGCTACTATGTACATTACATTCACAAATGATAAAACTTGCCTCATGTACCTGCACCTCCTTTGCCAGAAAAGTGAAGCTTTTACCACCTATAAAGACTTTGAGGCCTGGTGTTGCACCCACCATAATGCCATAGTCAAGGTTTTGCACTCTGATTGCAGCAGTGAATATCTTGGAAAAGAATTCGTTATGTATCTCAAAGCAGCCAGTACCAAACAGAAACTCACCATTCACAACACTCTGCAGCACAATGGCATCACCAAGCATCTCAATTGCACCCTACTGGAAAAGGTCAGAGCCATGTTACATGAGAGTGGCTTACCACATACAGTGACTCAAAAAACCCTTTCAATGTTTTTCTGTTTTGTATTGATGGTGATGCCAAAAATCAGAGAAATTCTAAGAAATCTTGAAAATATTTATACAGATAGCCCTAGGTCATGGCTTCAAAAGGGTACCTTACTTAAGTTGTTTGGCTTTGTTTTTGTTGAGATATTGCATGTTTAATCAGGACAACTCATTGAAAGGGTTTTTTTGCTGATGAAATGGCAGCATATTCATGGCAATTGGACAGCATAATTTATGGTTTGGAGCCTGAATTTTTGGTGGCCATGCATGCTAGTGATTACATAATATATCACATAATCAATTTGATGGTTTGTCAGCATGTAAACAAGGCCAACCATTGAACTTGAGTCATTGATCCTTTATGGTGTACCATCACTCAATCAGGACTATTCTCTCAGGGAGATGTGAGCAAATTATGGTGGTAATGGCATTACCATGAGTAGGATGTATGCCCAGCATCATTGGTCTCTTAAAATAGTTGCTGAAATTCATTCCTGTACCATTTCTGCTACCAATGCCTGAGGGGTCCTGACAGTAATCAGTATTGGGAAAGGTGAAAATGTCATGGAAGTCATTCTGGCACTTCAGGACATGAAGATTGAACTAATCCCCTCTCAAATGGTGCATTTCTATGCAAGAAAAGCTGGTATCAAGGTTGGGGGAGTAAAATCCTTCTTTACCTTCCAGGGGTTCTGGGTGGAATCATCTATTGTGCTACCAGGGTGCAAATTTTTTCCCTCCTGTCTGTCCTTAGGTGTTGCCACTGGTCACCTATGACAAAATAATCCTTTCCTGGTCATCCATAGTTCAGCACAGGGCATAGTCTGGCTGACCCTCCTTGACTCCAGGTGTGCAGAGGAGGACATTGCTTCACCCCAACCTTGATACCAGCTTTTCTTGCATAGAAATGCACCATTTGAGAGGGGATTAGTTCAGTCTTCATGTCCTGAAGTGCCAGAATGACTTCCATGACATTTTCACCTTTCCCAATACTGATTACTGTCAGGACCCCTCAGGCATTGGTAGCAGAAATGGTACAGGAATGAATTTCAGCAACTATTTTAAGAGACCAATGATGCTGGGCATACATCCTACTCATGGTAATGCCATTACCACCATAATTTGCTCACATCTCCCTGAGAGAATAGTCCTGATTGAGTGATGGTACACCATAAAGGATCAATGACTCAAGTTCAATGGTTGGCCTTGTTTACATGCTGACAAACCATCAAATTGATTATGTGATATATTATGTAATCACTAGCATGCATGGCCACCAAAAATTCAGGCTCCAAACCATAAATTATGCTGTCCAATTGCCATGAATATGCTGCCATTTCATCAGCAAAAAAACCCTTTCAATGAGTTGTCCTGATTAAACATGCAATATCTCAACAAAAACAAAGCCAAACAACTTAAGTAAGGTACCCTTTTGAAGCCATGACCTAGGGCTATCTGTATAAATATTTTCAAGATTTCTTAGAATTTCTCTGATTTTTGGCATCACCATCAATACAAAACAGAAAAACATTGAAAGGGTTTTTTGAGTCACTGTAGATATTGAACACATTGATAGGTTGACCGTCAAGAAGGACCTGACTGACTAAAAGGTCATAGATGTTGGAGATTGAATCACCCCTGTGTGATGTACATTTGGTGCGAGTTTTTACTTGCTTACATAAGCGCTTAGAGCGCACATAGTAGTACATTTTGGTACTGATTCCTCAGTAGTTGAGTCACTACTGAGGGTAAGCACATACATTCTTTACAGTAGACTACTTACTGATTCCCTGTAGCTGCCTACAGGTACATCTAATATACATAGTAGTTGAGTCACTACTGAGGCTGCCTACAGCCCTTTTCTACAATAGAGATGCTTGTTCAACTGAATTCTGTGGGGGAGTCAACACTAGCTGGACATCATGAAGAAATTGGTAGTTGATACTTCTAGGCTAGCAACAAGCCCTGATCTGTACCAGAAGACAAGGGCAATCACCCAGAAATTGCAAGACTGTGAAAACACATAAACAAGGTTACTCCAGATGGCACACCTTTCTGAGTTTCTGAGAGGCTTGTCCAGACAGCTCAGGTACAATCTCAAATAATCATCTTCATGGGTAAGGGAGACAACAGTACAAATGGCACCAGTGGCCTTGCATGCCAGCTTGGCAGAGTCATCATGTGCAGCCTTATTTTTCTGAGCTTTGAATGCTACCATGTGCCACAAAGGGTCAGTATGTCATGCTGGTCAAATGCCATACTGACTCACAAGTTGAATGAAACCTGCAGAGAAGACCAGGGGAATCCAAGCTACAAAGAGCAAGTCAGGGGTAGCACATAATGGAAGATGGTATAAGTAACCAACCAATTCTGACATGAGCTGGCTGCCATGCATAGGCCAGACCGATTTCTGAACCACCAATTAAAGTTGTGATGGCTTGGATGACATTGCCCAAGGCTATCAGCATCAGGATGTGTGATTTATTGGGGGATGGATATGAACATCCCAAGGGTAACTCCAGCTAAGCCTCTGATCTTCTGTGGATTGTCATTGACTCTAGATATGAGTATGCCACTCTAATGTACTATTAGCAGATATCCCTGATGTAGAAAACATCATGATATTCACATTGTTCTCAACTCCATTGAAGAATTGTACTGATGAACAATCAATGCATGATATTCACAGCCAAATCAGCATAACCTACTATCATGGTGGAGGATGGCATGGAAGCTGAGCATGTGAAGCCTCATTGTCAACTCAGAGGCAGCTAATTTAAAGACAGTGTTGAATCACAAGGACTATAGATGAGGCAATTGTAGAAAAGGGCTGTAGGCAGCCTCAGTAGTGACTCAACTACTAAATTATATTAGTGTACCTGTAGGCAGCTACAGGTCATCAGTAAGTAAGTACTGGTAAAGAATGTGTAGACATACCCTCAGTAATGACTCAACTACTGAGGAAACAGTACCAAAATGTACTACTAAGTGCACTCTAAGTGCTTATGTAAGCAAGTAAAAAACTCGCACCAAATGTACATCACACAGGGGTGATTCAATCTCCAACAGCGATGGCCACGATGAAGAACCTGTTCAAATTCATATTCTAATGTACAGGTTAGCATCAAACTACATACCACAGAGCAGTCATGTTGCTCACATGGCACCTTGCAGAAGGGAGGTCCCAGAGATCCCCTTGCCTGAGATGGGTGATATGCATTTTGACAGCAAGACAGATACTCAACTCACCATAGATGATGACAATCACTGGGAATACCATACTGGATGATAAACCATGCTCAGCATCCAAAACCACCTGTCACACGAGGGATTCACACACTGCAGCCATTGCACTGATGATGTATAAATGATAACCATCCAGATTCAGACTTCCAATGCTGCCTGAAAAGATACAATAGGCCATATGAGTTCTCATCCACTTCAGCTTTGGCTCTTCCCTCATGCTTTTGATGACCCAGATTTGATGTCACTGAAAGGTGAGTGTCACCAGAGTCTGTAGACTTTGGCCAAATCCACCTGTCAATTGCCACTTAGCAACTTACAGATTTACTGGCAACTACCACAGGCCAAATATGGCAATACCCCTAATACAAACTCTCGCAGCCAGCCTCTGTCAGAGTTTAAAGGTTATGTATTATGTAATCTAGCACAGCCACACCCAAAACCAAAAATTGTAGCCTGCATTGCAGGGATCACGGGAGTATGCTTACTTAAGTGAGATCTTTATTTTTGAGTGAGATATTACTAAAATACTAAATTTTTCATGAGTCTTTGTATTTTTTTGCACAGCCACAATCACACCGAAGTCATAGCCCGGGTTGAGAGGATCATGTGACTATGCTTACATCAGCAAGATCTTTATTTGTGAATGAGATATTAATAGAATACTTTGCACTGCCACACCCCGGCAGTTGCCAATAAAAATGTGACCAATGCTGGGATTGAACCCAAGACCTCAGTGGTAATCACTAACATTGTAACCACTACACTATATGGCTTATTGGCATGGTGGGCACTTAGTCCAATATCACCACCAATTGCTTATGTAACCAAAAAAGCGGACTGCATACCATGGGTTTTCTGCTTCACCACACCTGTCCCTTGGGCTGTATGATATTCTATTTCATTCCAATGTGGGGATGATATTTGTTGTGTCTGTCCATAATTTTGTTGCAATTCAGTGCCTAACATGGCTGTACATATAAATAGGGGTAAAAATGCGAATTATGTTCCCAATTGTGCAGTTCTGCACATATCAACATGAAAATTTAGCACCAGCATGCCCTAGTATATATCTACAACATATGTCAATCACAGATTGTCAGGATCAACCAATACAGAGATATGATTAGATCCCCTCATCCCCAATGTATGTGTTGGAAAATCAAATCCTCCCTCCTGCTGGGATTTCTGGTACATGGGGATGATGAAGGGTACATAGTAGAATGTCCCTGCAAAAGGATTTGGAAGGTTTACTAGCAAGATGTGGTCAGACACAGTATATATGGAAATTTATTGATAAGGCCACCAGTGGTCTCCTTCTAAGATGATATTTAATTTAACACCTGGGGAAGGTGACCAGGTATATCATCTACCAATGTACCAAGTTTCAGCCAGATCCAATAAGTACTGAAGGAGCAGGAAGCAAGCCGAGGTTTTTTGAGCGTGGGAAAGTGGGCGAAGATTGTAGGAGACTTGGAAAGCATGTCAAAAACTTGTAATAGCACACCACACAATGGAGTGGTTGAAAAAATAAGTACATAGCTAGATTCCTACTTTGATTCTGCACTGCCCACAACCATTTTTGCATCACCAAACCAGCCCAGTATGTTTGTGATTATGCTCCTACAGATCTTGTGCAGTCTTTGCACTTTATTGCACATGCAATGCATGTCAACTAGTTTGCACCCTTGTGGTAATTTAGACTATCATTTTGTGGTAAAGTTTGTCTGGAGTTTGTTCAGGAGTGCTCCTATATACATTCTACAAACTATCTTGGCTGCAGAGCCACTCTGTGGTGTGTTATTACACATTTTTTCCAAAGTCTCTTGAATCTTTGCCCACCTTCCCACGCTCTAAAAACCTCGGCTTGCTTCCTGCTCCTTCAGTACTTATTGGATCTGGCTGAAACTTGGTACATTGGTAGTTGATATGCCTAGTCACCTTCCCCAGGTGTTAAATTAAATATCATCTTAGAAGGAGACCACTGGTGGCCTTATCAATAAATTTCCATATATACAGTGTCTGACCACATCTTGCTAGTAGACCTTCCAAATTGATTTGAAGGGACATTCTACTATATACCCTTCATCATCCCCATGTACCAGAAATCCCAGCAGGAGGGAGGATTTGATTCTCCAACACATACATTGGGGAGGAGGAGATCTAATCATATCTCTGGATTGGTTGATCCTGACAATCTGTGATTGGAGTATGTTGTAGATATATACTAGGGCATGCTGGGGCTAAATTTCTATGTTGATATGTGCAGAACTGCACAATTGAGAACATAATTCGCATTTTTACCCCCATTTATATGTACAGCCATGTTAGGCACTGAATTGCAACAAAATTATGGACAGACACAACAAGTATCATTCCCACTTTACATTGGAATGAAGTAGAATATCATACAGCCCAAGGGACAGGTGTGGTGAAGCAGAAAACCCAGGATATGTAGTCCGCTTTTTTTGATTACATAAGCATATATGAAGGGTGGAGGGGCTGTCCAAAAAAGGAATATTTTAGTATTTTATTAATATCTCACTCAAAAACAAAGATCTCGCTGATGTAAGCATAGTCTCGTGATCCTCTGAACCCGGGCTATGACTTTGGTGTGATTGTGGCTGTGCAAAAAAATACAAAGACTCATGAAAAATTTAGTATTTTAGTAATATCTCACTCAAAAATAAAGATCTCACTTAAGTAAGCATACTCCCGTGATCCCTGCAATGCAGGCTACAATTTTTGGTTTTGGGTGTGGCTGTGCTAGATTACATAATACATAACTTTTAAACTCCGACAGAGGTTGGCTGCGAGAGTTTGTATTAGGGGTATTGCCATATTTGGCCTGTGGTAGTTGCTGGTAAATCTGTAAGTTGCTAAGTGGCAATTGACAGGTGGATTTGGCCAAAATCAACTAACATGGCTCTGAGTGTAGTGGCAACTGAGTGGAATCTCTTCCTTGATGCCACTTCCCTTGTTCGCTGCATTACCAACCATAATGATTTCCACATGACTTTGCACTCTGTTGGTTTCCCAGAGTTTCTGAGCTTGAACAAGGCATGCATATGGCCTGCCCCTCACAATGAGTTCCTTGTGAGCGCCTTGTTCTAACATAATGCCTTCACCCATGACAAAGATTTGGTTGGCATCCTTGATCGTTGAAAGTCTGTGTGCAATGGCAATTGTCATTCAGCCAATGGATGCCTTATCAAGAGCATCCTGCATGACACCTTGGGATCATGTATCAAGAGCAGTAGTCACCTCATCTGGTACAAGAATGTGCAGATTAGCAACAATTGCACATGCAATTGCCACTCACTGTTTTGGACCACCAGAGATGAGGAAACCATGTTTGCCAACCATAGTACATATCATAGCCTTGCAGCAATTTACTGATAAAGCCATCAGCATTGGACTAGATGCAACCACATCACAAAAATATTCATGTCTGCCTAATAAAAACATGACCGACCTTCAGATGTATATGAGAAACCCAAGAGAAAACCTATCTTGCAAGAATAAGGATGACTCATTCAACAGAGTCAGATGCTGACTTGTTTCTGCAGGTGACCATGGCTCCATGGTGTATCAGATATGCTGGATATGGTCTAGAAGTTTTCTCAAGATCCAGAGAACAGTAGCTCCATGCCAGCTGCAAGTGGCGTGTCAAGGAAGGAGGTGGGGAAGGACTTAGCAGAATTGAAATGCACTCCTTCGCATTATGTAATATTGCCAGGATGAGCTAGTTGACCAAACAATGCAAAGTGGATGGTGTGATGTGTGATTTGACGCAGCTGGCAATGTGATGTCTATGACAAATCATGATTTATGATGCAATGGACATTTGCATACACAGTAGTGGTTTCAATGTTTTCACATGCTCAGAGTATTTGACCTTTAATAATGGAAGATATTATTGTCAACAGCCTTGTGACATTCATTCAATATATAATTTTCAATTGTCTTGGATAGATATCTTAATGTTTCTCCCAATATAGACTGGTGATAAGGATTATAAACCTTCTTCTGAATAAAATCTTGTGAGAGCCTGGCAATTTGAACCATAATAAAACATGTCATTTCCACTTGAAAACAGAAACTGGCCACAGATATCACATGCATATGACTTCATCTGAGTGGTAAACCACTACCAAGCAAGGTTGATGCTGCCAGCAGCAGCATTCCCTGAGTGTGATACATTGAAATGTTTCCCATGGATCCTACCTCATCCAATTTCGGCAGACTAAATCTGATGAAATCCGACCTGAGCAGCCCCCATCCCACCCGATCTGACACAGTTTTCACAGGGCTTAGGATTTGCCCCCTACAGTCCAATCTCAACTTATCTGGACAGGTAGGAACAGTTTACAACAGATGCATTAGCTAGGAGGCTGATGTTCTACCAAATTTGATCAGTAATGCCATGACTTCTGACATGAAATCAGACATGGATCGTGGTTTACATCGGAGAGGTAAGCATATCATGCATCAGCGCCCAATGTACTGCACATAAAGCGATGCTGAAGTGCTGATCAATGACCAGAATCACAGGTATATGACTTGGGATGGTAGGTATTAGCTTTGGCTGCACAAAGCACTGTCCATGTACAAGTTCAAAGTGAGTTACAAGTATCATGCCATACATGATGCCAGACTCAAGATCTTGTCTCCCAGCAGCTTTGATTAGGGTTGTGGTGAAATATGGCTTAGCAATTTCTCTGCACACAAAAGGGCAGCGTCATGTGCAATGCAGCAGCAGAACGCACTGCAATGATCTTCCATGTTCAGGGCATAATTATAAAGGTATGTGACATGAGTATGCCTACCCCTTGAATATATTATGTTCTGCATCCTAACCCACATGACCTAACTTTCCATGCTACTCAAACCACCATATGTTTCACATTATGTGCTCCAAGGATGCCAGCAGAGTCAGTAGATTTGGTAATAATGTGATCCAGAAGATGATCGAGCAGTGTAAGCGTTCTGTAGCTCTCTGCATGTGTGGCTTGGATGCTAATCATGTATTGGGTCATCATTGATATCAAAAGCTGACCTGAATGGCCTCATGGGCTCTATAGTTCAAGATCTTGCATTCACTGTTCTGGGTTCTGACAAAGTCATGAGTTTCACTGAGATGATGAATGATCTCTTGCTGATGATAGATATGTAGAATCATCTATTACTGACCCCCTCATAGACATGTCAAGTCCTTGCCATACTTGGTCACCATCTTTGACACTGCACTGACCGACCACACCCTCCACTTCTTCTTGTTCCCAACTGTCCTTGAAAAGGCTCTCGGTATCAGCAGGAGTTGCAAGAGGGTATGTTCACTAAGCTTGAGTCAATGTGGGTGTTGTTCTGGGAACTGTGGCCCCTCAACCCCAGACCTTGGTTAATGTCACATCGAAGGCATTTTCCATTTTTTTTCTTCCACTGATTATGTTCAAGGTGCTAGAATGAACCCTACTGTTAGGTGTCTTTCATGTTTCCTTCGACATTGGAAACATCCTTGGTGGTGCTCACCAGAGCAAGACAGCTCTACTCCAACAAAATTCACATATGAGTTACTCATCTGGCTGCATCATTTCGGATTGCTTTTTGGCACACTCTTGGTCTTGAAATCAAATTTGGAGAAGGAGAGCTGGAAGCAGAGGGTGAGCTATTATATGGGTTTTTGGAACTGATAGTGCCTCTGTTACTGAATGCTCTCAAGGAGCTCATCAGATGATTGCTCAGGCTGCTGGCATGTCTCCTCCCTACAACACTACCCACACATACTGATGTAACCATTGTTAAAGTATCTGAATCATTGTTTCATTTACCATTCGAGCTGTTCTCACTGTTGGAGGATAATCTGGACAATTCTGCATTTTGTGTATGTTATCACAAATACCCCAATAAAACAAAAAGTGGTATCCATGCTAATGACAGCAGGTTGTGCAGGTAACTACAAGTAAAACATTATTACAACTGTGTATCTTGGGATACAGTATTAGTACTGTGGCTAATAATCTGACTATGCGCAGATGCGACGAAAAACCCATTTCCTGCAGTAATTGCTGAAACCAAATTGAGACCAACAAAACCAGGAGAGACATGGGAGTCAGTAAGTATCATCACATGCAAGGACATATATGCTAAGGCAAATTGCTACATTGCAAGTCCAAAACATATGAAGTTACTAGTTGCAATGGCATTTACAGGGGGGAGCAGGGGTTGTAACTTCAGAGAAGATTGGCTTGCAACATTCCTGCCCAGCAACAAGAGCCTCCTGAATCTGGGCCCATCTTTCCTAAGTGGTATCATGAGTACATGTCACAAAGCAAAAGAAAACACATACACATAGAAATTGCATGTTGACACTATCAAATTCCTTGGATGCAGCAAAGCTGTTGGGTGTGAAACTACACTTGAGGGACCAGTGAGGAGTATGAGCAGGTAGAGGGGAAGGAAGTAACTCTGAAGCAATTTTCTAAAAACATGTCATCAGTGAAAGAAGGAACAGGTTGTCAGAACTCACTTCAACAGGCCTAGGGATCCCTTCCTCACTTTCAGGCTCTATTTCATTATCATTGACCACAGGGACACAAGGCAGGACAGACTGCACACTTGCTGACTTAATGTGGTTGTCACCAGTAGGAGTGCTATCTGCAACACAGCCAGCAGAGGGCACTAAGGACACATGGTGATCAATATTGAAAGGAGAAAAAATCAGTCCTGCAGGCAATGGCTCACTGTCCATGTGCAATGGGCCCTATGCAACACATTAGCAAAGGTGTTGAATATGCATTAACTTACCATGGAGGCAGATAGATTGGTATCTGCTGCAGACTTGAGTTTGACCTCACTGTTACTAATGTTTGGACAATCAGTGACAAGGTGCATGTGAGCACTGGCAGTGTGAGAGGGATCAGTGATGATCATAAGCTCCAGTAATGCTGTGGTCAAGGAAAATTCTATGGTCTGGCATGTGAAGGTGAATGAACTTCGCAGACCTAAAGCCAAATCAACCACATACCACAGGGCCTTGGGACTTTGGCTCAAATGACACCATAATGTTGTGGATGCTAGTTGGAACCTGAAGTTTAAGAATGTGGGGCCTGTGTTTGATGGCAGTCTGGGATATGACATCGACAAGTTCAATTTCATCAGCTCGTGAGGAGGAAACCACCTCATTGGCATTGATATGGATCTTTAAAAGATGAGTGAGTAGGCCAGAACTGCACAACCAATGTATGCTCTGCTTGGGCATGGTGGACATAGTGAACCGGTGAACTTGAAGACCAAGGAAAAAGTTGCTAACATCCATTTTTCTAGTCATTCAGAGGCACTTTCCCAATGGTATTAGGGCCCCACTAGATTATGAACAGATGAGGCATATAGGCTAGTCACTTTCTGCACTGGTGTGGCAATTTGGCCATGATCACGTGTAGAACAGCTGTCTGCCTGATTGAGAAGCCAGTTTCACACTGCAGTGCTTCTCTGACAGAGACTGACTGTCAAAGTGTCAGCACATATGTGGCATTAATGGCAAATTACATAAAACCAAGCTTTGTTTATATAATAGGAATGGTACATACTTAAAGTTTTTCACCAACTCAACAGGTGTTTGACATGAATCAATCTGCAATGGGACCTATGCCTCCTGCACTGACCTTACCTCTGGCCTCACTCCAACATTCAGCCCAAGTCACCAATGAATCCACTCTCTTGGACCCCCACATGCATGAAAGTCTATATGAGAAGGTTTGTCTCACCATTACCTTTCTGTCAGCTGATATTGGTCTTGATATTTGCCTCGTACTGGAGCTGCCCTCATGTGGACAACCATTGTCTTATGCTGAAATTTTGAGGTGTTGGGCCGAAGCAGTGATCAAGAGACAACATGCTGTTGACTCCATGGAAGAAGCTCAGGAAGAATATGAGGATCATGCAAGCAACATTATCACTGTTGTAGGCCAGGATGAATACAACAAATTTCTTGAGAATCTATTGGGTGCCCTCAAGGAATGCTCCCCAAGTGCTTCTGGTAAAGTTTAGGGCCACAGGGGTAGTGAGTTTTCCTTGAATAATTCGACATCTAGTTGTGACACTAATGTCCATCAGAGTTGATCAGACTTGATGAAAACCCAGGAGATTCCATCTTAGCAAAGAGGATGGACTATTGTTTTTGTTACTGTTGTGCTTGTAGTTATTGTGTACTCTGCTGACTGTTGTATTTCTCTTTCCCCCTTTCCGTCAATGGCTTAATTATGGCCCAATGCTGTCATTGAATGCAATCGAGGTTCTAATGCCCATGTTGTTCAGCATCCTGTGAGAAGCCCAACAACAGGGAATCAGTACTAGTACTCAGTCAGTGATTACATTAAATGCACATGCAGTTCAATCAGCCCTGTGAGACTATATGGCTTATCACCACATCGGGTGGCTGTACATAGGCACCATTTCTGCCTGATAACCTCTGCTGAACTTGTCCTGTGCTCATACTACTTCTCAGCTGCTCACCTCGTGCTACTTGTCTCATACATTTATTCATCAAACAATGTAAGCATCACATACTCCCCTATGCAATGGCCATCTAATACCCATTAAGGGGCATCGGAGTGGTCGTGCATCAAACAGGCATCATGGTCTATGATCATTGGGTGCATGAGGCTTTATATGAGAGGGTTTGTGTCACCACCTCCCATGGTCTACTTATTGGTATTGACATTCCTGCCTTTTGCACACTGGAAGCTGCCCTCATGTGGATGACCACTGTCTTATGCTGAGATTCTGAGGCATTGGACTAAAGCTGTGATCAATAAGCAAGGTGCTGTCCACTCTATGGAAGAGACACAGGATGAGTATGAGGATTCTGCGAGTGATGTTATTGCTGTTGTTGGCCAGGATGAGTACTACAAGTTTCTTGAGATCCTCCCGAGCACCCTCCAACAACACTGGGTGGTAGTTGGGGGAGAAGTGAACAAGGTTGTATAGATCATGGAAATCTTTAGTGTGCAGGTTTCTGGTAAGCAATGTCCCCCCTGGGTCCTTGCTAAGTCATTTCAGTCACCATGCCTTCCAAGTCAAATTTGTTATGACGATCCACCTTACCTTCATGTATACATTGGCAATTGGAGTGGTCTTTACATTGTCATGCATACATGAGGGATGTCTAACATGAAGGGGGTGGGGCTGGAGATTAGTGGGTCCTATAGTAAGTCCTCTTGCCAGCTGCTCTGCTGAATAATGTCTGCATGAAATGTCATTGAAGTTACTTGCACTGTCCATCAATTCAACCAGAAGAGAACATATTGTGATGTGTACTGGCTCCCCTGTAGGGCTTGAAGTAATTGGCCTATGAACAAATATTAAGTGAGCATTTTGCAAACATGTAAATGGTCAGATGTTCAGTACTTGATCCTTCACCAGAACACCATGCTTGCACCTTTCTTGTTTTTCATTTCCAGAGTTGACCAGGGTGTCCATGTCCATTGATCCTTGAATCAGCACTTTCCTGGTATAGGCATTTTGCAGCAGCTTGATCCTGCTACATTTAACACTTCTTTGTGCAATGCCATTCTGCAGTTCTTGGATTCTTGCTTTCAGGTTTGAGGATGGGCGAGATCTCTGGAGCCATTCTCAAGCTGTCAGTTTCTTGTAATGGCATGCTTCATGCCAGTGCCAGTTCATTGCATCACATAACTGCAGTAGCAGTATGTCTGAGTGAACCAGACAGACAATCTGTTCCTGTCATCTGGGCCAGACAGTGGCATGCCACCATGGGTGAGATTGTGTTGACCCACTTCCCAAATATCCCTCTGGCCCATTGCATATACAGTGAGGAACAAAACTGTTGCAATGTTTGCAACAATTTGATTGTGTGGGGTATAGCTTGGAAATGGGTGTGGCTGTGCAAATGTTATAGGGGAGACATTTGTAGCCCTTGGTCCTGGCTTTCCATTGATGGTCTTCATGAGTTCAGAAGTGCAGTGGCTGTGACTTTATGGGCTGATTACTGAGGCCTATGCATTGCAACAGTTTTGCACCTTTTGTTGCAGTGGATGCAATCTACAGCATACAACATGTAGTTTGGACAATAATGCCTGCTAGTGCTTACATAATATATCACATGATCAATTTAATGTTTTGTCAGCATGCAAACAATGCCAAACATTGAATAATGTGTCATTTTTCCCTGTTCTGCATTGCAACTCAAGAAATCATTTGTCTGGCTTATCAGGCTTAGTCTCTCAGGCAAATATTGGCAAACTCAGGCATTTACCACACCACCATGAGTAGGGTGTGGGCCCAGTACCATCAATCCCTTAAAAAAGCTGCTAGGAGTCATCTTAGCACTGTTTCATCTACCAATGACTAAGGGGTCCTGACACTAATCAGTACTGAAAATGCTGAAAATGCCATGGAGGTCAGCCTGACACTTCATGACATGAAGAATAAACCAAACCCCTCCGGGAGGCATGGCTACCCTTTGAACTGCAGGTGTCAAGGAGGGTCAGCCAGACTATGCCCTGTGCTGGACTGGGGATGACTAGGAAGAAATGATTTGGTCATAAGTGACCAATGACAATATTCATGGACAGACAGAAAGGGAAAAATCTGCATCCTGGCAGCCCAGTAGGCTTCCCCACCATGACCCCTAGGATGTACAGAAGGGTTTTGCTTCACCCTAACCTTGATGTCAGCTTCCTTTTGGCAAAAATACATTGGATGGGAGGGGATTAGTTTATTCTTCATGTCATGAAGTGTCAGGCTGACCTCCATGGCATTTTCAGCATTTTCAGTACTGATTAGTGTCAGGACCCCTTAGTCATTGGTAGATGAAACAGTGCTAAGATGACTCCTAGCAGCTTTTTTAAGGGATTGATGGTACTGGGCCCACACCCTACTCATGGTGGTGTGGTAAATGCCTGAGTTTGCCAATATTTGCCTGAGAGACTAAGCCTGATAAGCCAGACAAATGATTTCTTGAGTTGCAATGCAGAACAGGGAAAAATGACACATTATTCAATGTTTGGCATTGTTTGCATGCTGACAAAACATTAAATTGATCATGTGATATATTATGTAAGCACTAGCAGGCATTATTGTCCAAACTACATGTTGTATGCTGTAGATTGCATCCACTGCAACAAAAGGTGCAAAACTGTTGCAATGCATAGGCCTCAGTAATCAGCCCATAAAGTCACAGCCACTGCACTTCTGAACTCATGAAGACCATCAATGGAAAGCCAGGACCAAGGGCTACAAATGTCTCCCCTATAACATTTGCACAGCCACACCCATTTCCAAGCTATACCCCACACAATCAAATTGTTGCAAACATTGCAACAGTTTTGTTCCTCACTGTAAAACCTTTGATCCCTAAGTCTTATCCCTGTCTCCCCTTCCCCTGCTTTTGAGGCCTTAGTAATGTCAAATAGCAGTGAGGGCAACTCAAGTTGGACAGCCAATGGCCAGAAGTGCATTTGTCCCAGTGCACTAGAGCTTGGACCAAGGAAAAGGCCATACATCCTGTATCCAAGGAAGTGATAGTGCCTGTGCTGATGGTACTTTAGGACAACACAAGATCCTCTAGTTCATTGTGGTCGCCATTTTGGACGAGCTGTACATGCTTTCTGCAATGTACCAATGTTACTCACCAATGGCATTATCTTGTTGTCTGAAGGAGGCAGTGACACACTAGAGTCACTCACTGTAGAGTATGTCTTACCTTTTGCTTTCTTGACACTTATTAGAACATCCCCTTTCAGTGAAAGGAAAGAATTTACAGCCTTTTGGGAGTTACT
Organism: Pisolithus marmoratus; assembly: GCA_024613145.1. NCBI lineage: Eukaryota > Fungi > Basidiomycota > Agaricomycetes > Boletales > Pisolithaceae > Pisolithus > Pisolithus marmoratus. The sequence continues at coordinate 99,849 of JANFAE010000224.1, read as the reverse complement.
GAGAGTGGTCCTGGGACTGGAACCATGACTTGTGGGCTCATCTGAGGAAGAGGTTGTCGAGATAGGTGAATTAGTGAGTTCATCTAATTTTACAAGTGTTTTTGCTGCTAAATTTGTCCACAGATACAGAAAGGTATCAATGGGGCTCATGCAGACGACACCAAAGGAATGAAAGGCACTATTATTGACTGGATTACCCTGAAGGGTCAGTCATTGAGCCCACATATCCCATGCAACATGAAGTCAGGAAGAGGGTTCAACCATGAGCACACTGGTGCTCTTTTGTACCCTGCAGGTTTGGATTGGACAAACATCCAGTGAGCAGTTCCACCTGCGGTGTCTCCATCTCTGAGGTCATGCCCTGAAAACAGGACTAGAATGAAACTTATGAATGGGGAGATCCAGGTTCCAGGGGACCAATGGCTGGTATTCTTGTATGCAGACTATACCTATGATCCAGAAGACCCATGGAATGGTTTACTCTGCAGTGGTCTTCTGGTCTCTGTGAGTAATATGCACTCACTCACCATCATGTTCATAGCATGAATGGTATTTAGGCCTACAAACATATTTTTACTTCACCTAGCTCTGTAGATCAGGAACCAAAAGCCACTCATTCTGGCAATGCATGCATACATGGTATGCGTTGCATGACCAAGGCGTCCATCGTGTATGTCACTACACAGGTTCATAGCTATAACTTGGCACCCAAAATCAATGACTGACTGTTTTGCATCTGCACAGACTCACTTCAGTCTAACCTCTGCTCAAGTCTTTTCTTGTACAGACCTCATCACTGATTCTGAATGATTTTATTTGAGCATCATGGAACTGTTAGATGACCCTGACGAGTCTGATGAAGTGGATCAGCTCATCACTTGGTGGAACAGGTTTGGTTATGATTCACAACGATGGGGTTTGTGCTGATACTCTCAAACAGGCAGATCTTCCTGCTATACACTGCCTCAGAACAACTACCATCCAAGAACAGTGTGTTAGCAAGAATTCACCAGAAGAGGGCAGAATACAAGGAACTTCATGATGCTGATAATGACTCGTAAATTACTGCTGTGCACTACCACTACACAATGTATTTTATGAAATACATCATATTGCTGTCGAATATGGAATCATGTGCAGTAAAAGTAAAATTATTCATTCAATGTTTACTACTTGAGGTGATCCTAAGTGTATTTTATCAAAGGCAGCAGTGTGCTGATATGGATTGTCTGATGCCATTCTGAAAGCCATCACTCATGAGTGTCAGGGGGGCTGTAACATATTGTTTACTACTTACTGGGAAGTCTGGTAATATATAGAAAGACTGCCCAGGGTGTTCTTAGTGCTCAGAATGGATCGAGTTATTGTTGAAGATGGAAGCATGCTGATGGGTCATCTGCCACCATTTTGGAAGTCATCGCTCATGAGCGTCAGAGAGCTGTAACATATCATGTATTACTTACTGGGAAGCCCAGTAATATGTGGAGGCCCATGAGAGGTGTTCTTGTTGTTCAGAATGAGACTGGTTTTTGTTGATGTCAGAAGTGTGCTGATGGATCATCCAAGACCATTCTGGAAGCCACCATTCATGAGCATCAGAGAGCTGTAACGCATCATTTAGCACTTACTGAAGAACCTGATAATATGTAGAAGATCGTGAGAGGTGCCCTTATTGCTCAGAATAGATCGGGTTATCATTCAAGCCGGAAGTACATGGATGGATTGTCTGACATCATTCTGGTGGCCATGCTCGTGACTGTCAGAGAGTTGTAATGTATCATATATTACTTACTGGGGAGCCTGGTAATTTGTTGAGGTTCATGAGAGGTGTTGTTATTCTTCAGGATGAATCAGGCTTTTGTCAAAGCCAAAAGTACCCAGATGGATCATTCGACATCATTCTGACAGCTATGCTCATGAGTGTCAGAGAGCTGTAATGTATTGTGTATTACTTACTGGGATGCCCAGTAATATGTGGAGGCCTGCAAAAGGTGTCCTTATTCTTCAGGATGAATCAGGATTTTGTTGAGGTTGGAAGTGCATGGATGGATTGTCTGACATCATTCTGGCAGCCATGTTTGTGAGCCTCAGTGAGTTGTAATCTATCATATATTACTTACCAGGAAGCCTGGTAATATGTAGAAGCCTGCGAGAGGTGGTCCTATTGTTCAGAATGAATCAGGTTTGCATCGAAGCTGGAAGTACATGGATGGATCATCTGACATCACTTTGGCAGCCATGCTTGTGAGTGTCAGAGAGTTGTAATGTACCATTTACCACTTCCCCATAAACCTAGTAATATGTGGAGGACCATTTGAGGTGTTCTTATTGTTCGGAATGAATTGGGTTGCTACTAAAGACAAAAGTGCATCGATGGATCGTCTGATGGTCAGAGAGTTGTAGTGTATCATCTAGCATCGAGCCTGCCAAGTAATGTGGTGCTTGCATGGGTCAATAGTCTTGATCCTAGTTGAATCACAGGTAAACATGATCAAAGCGATCATGTTTGTGGTGAGAGACATTCTTTGTTGCAAATCACTTGGAGGGAGCAACTATCAAGGCAATCAGTGGCCCTGGTGATTACAGCACGATTTAGACATGGTTGGAAGGACCCCACTGACATACCTTGTCAAATTCACCAACTAACCCAGTGCTTTCATCAACAGACAGTGTTTGTCATTCGCAACTGAAGGATAAACATGATCAGAGTGACCAACACCACCCATGATGACAGCAGGAGTTGTGAGTTATCACATGATGTATTTATGAGACTTGGCTATCCTACTAGTGCAGCAAGTGTGTGAAGTGTCATGACTTGGCAACTCTGCTGGTGGTTACCTGTGGCTGTGTTATTGTGACATGAAAAGATATGGTAGGCTAACATGACAAGGATATATAATGCTTTATCATACTCTCACTGATCCCCTGATGACTGGCTACTTGGCATCGAGGTAACCAGAAACAGAGACAAACACACCATTTCCCTGTGCCAGCACCCTTATACATATCAAATTGATCATATGTCATTTTGGCTTTGATGAACTCAAACCCATGTTGAACCCAATGGAACCTAGCACCAAGCTGCATTCCAGACAATTGCCATCAATGGGTGCTGAATATGCTGCTATGCATCATGTACCATATCGTGAAGCTGTCAGTTCACTCATGTACACTTCCCTGGCCACTTGTCCCAATATCTCATATGCTGTGATGCCCATTTCACAATTCTCTGGAAATCCTGGAGTTCCCTGCTGGGAAGCTGTCAGAAGAATCTATCATTATCTCATTGAGACAAAAATGCTGAGACTCATGTATGGGGGAGCACTGAGTGCACTAACAGGATATGCTGATGCTGATGGAAGCATGGCAGAAGACTGCAGGGTGGTCTCGGGGTATGCTTTCCTAATAGATGGAGGGGTGGTATCATGGTCTTCTAAACAACAGGAAATTGTCTCACTCTCAATGACTGAGTGTGAGTACATGGCAGCCATGCACACAGCCAAGGAAGCCTTATGGCTTTGGTCACTCATCAGAGAGCTCTTTACACTGCTTGCTGAACCCACCACGCTGTTCTCTGATAATCAATCTGCTATCACACTCACAAGAGATCACCAGTATCATGCACACACCAAACATATCAATATCAATTTCCATTTCATTTGCTGGGTTGTGGAAAATGGCAAGGTTTGCCTTGTGTATTGTCCAACTGCTGACATGATCGCTGATACCCTAATGAAGGTGCTACTGTCCCCAAAAGTGAAACATTTCACCATTGAACTTGGCCTACATCTGACTTGAGGGGGAGTGTTAGATTTTGGCAAGTCATCTGTAGTCTTCATTTGTCAATTAACACCACCTTTCTTTTATCATGAGAATTACCTTCCATTTGTGGGTACACAATATCACAGTACTCTGTTTTTCACTGCTTGCATGCTACTGAACAGTGCAGAGAATTATTCTTTTGTTCTAAATGTCTTACTTTGTACTCATAATGTTGTAAGGTCCCATGCTAGGGACCACCTTGTTGTATGACACTGGGTTCAACACCTGTGTCTCGCTCTTGTTTCTACTTAGTATATTTAGTCCCATACAAAAGTACAACCACCTCAGACATTTGCCACTATGCATGCATGACTGAGGTGGGCATAATGTTTCTTCTCTCTGTATACTAGCACACGAGCTTATGCACTACCTTAGTTGTTGTATAGGTAATGCCACAGACATTTGCCACTACACACACATGACTGAGTTGTTGTATAGTTGTGATAGTTGGGGGGAGTAAAAAAGTGGGGAGGGGTGGGGAGAGGGGGTAGGGTGGTTGGTGACCATTCATCTCTATGGACGAGCAGTGAGTACAGATGGGTTGGGGGGGTAATTGAAGGTGTGGGTGACCAGACTGTGCTCAGCAGTGGTGGAGGTAGCCAACAGCCCTGTTGGGCTCACTCTGAGATAGATTGGTGAGGCACTGCCAAACCAGAGTCTGATGGCCTCTACAACGTCCCCTGGGAGGGGGGTGAGTGATAGCAGGCTGCAGATTATGAGTAATCCAGAGAAGTGGGGGGGGAGTCCTGGGGTTTGCAGAGCAGTGACCAACCAGGAGGGGGGGTTGGCAAGGGGGCCAGAGCTGCCATTGTGATCCAAGTACAAGAGATGGTATTGTCTAGGGGAGGGGGGAGTGGGAGTGGGGGTAGGTTCCTTTTCAGTTCCAGCCTCCAAGGAGGCAGCTGAGGGGTGGTTGCTGTGATGTGTACAGCATGCCTCATGTGATGCAATGTAGTTAAAAAACTTCTCATGAAGGGAACAGATCTCCATGTGCAGTTCTGAGATGGGGTCCTTCAGTGGTGGATGGGTGGCCCTTAGCTGGGGGGCCCCAGTGGGCTGAGACATTGGGAGGGAGGGCTTAGAAGATGTGGGTGGAGGGGAAGGCACCTTCAGTTAAGACTGGAGGTGGACATAGAGATTGTTTTGGTAGAGGTGTAGCCAACCCTGGTGTACCTTACTGGTATCAGCATCTATGGTGACAGGGTGGAGATGGGTCTTGAACAAGTGAAACACTGTGACCACCCAGTGGACAGTGCATGGTGCAGTTTTCTTGCAGACAATGGGGACAGTTGGGACCTGGAAGGACTTCCCTTTGTTGGGACCATCCTTAGTTGTCCAGGCCCATACAGGTGGGTGCGATGCAAAGTGACAAAGAACAAATCTGGGGAAGATTGGGGGTGTGAAGTGAGCTTTGAAGGTCCCCTTGGGGAAGGAGTGGTACCTCTTGCCTACATCTGACAAGTGGATGGGGCAAGGCTCTGCTGATGAGCAGCAGTGCTTGGTGGACACGACTTTCCCATGGGGGGATGGTGATGGTTGAGAGTCAGCAAGAGGCATTTTGTTGCTATGCTTTAGAATGACTGCTCACCTGCAACCATTGCTGCAGAGAAGAAGATTGTGATATGCTCTATTATCCCTTGCCTGCTTAATGTGTACCACATGAAGTGAGAACCTTCCCTTGAGCTCATCTACCCTACTCCCAAACCTGTCCACCCTGTAACCCCTCTTGAAGAACAAATCTTCAGACCTTGTCCTCACACCCCTTCCCTCAATCCAAACCTTCTTGGTTTCATCCTCAATGTCCCATATAACCTTCATAACCATTGAACCCTCCATGCTCCCCTTTGCCACCCTCTTCCTATCACTACCATCCAAGCCCTAGATCATAATGGCAAATGTCCAACAACAGATCACTGAGTTACAACAGGCCCTGCTTGACCTGCAAAATGCAAATGTCCAGCTGAACCAGGAGCTGGTACAGGCTCAAGGAAACATTGCCACCATTGAGGCACAGAGAAACCAGTGGAATGCCCTCCCTGCTGATGTGATCCAGAGGAGAATCAAAGTAATGGCTGACCCCAGCTTGTATGATGGAAACCAAGCCCAGTTTGGAGAATGGTGGGTCAAAATGAAAGTTTGGGTGAGTCAGAACAGGATGGCTCTACCCACAAACCAAGATAAGGCCATGGCAGTGTGGTCTCATATGAAGGGTCCCTTGGCTGGAAGGAAAGTTTGCCCAGTCCAGATTTATGGAATGTATCAATGGTGGGCAGTGGCCAGATTGGGGCCTTCTTGAGTCCAAGGGGGTGTCATAAATCAGTATGCTTGTGCCCTACTGGAGAGGGCAGCTCACCCTACTGTCATCAAGGAAGTGATGCTTATGGGGTATGATGATGGTGACTGGGATGCCATGGTCATCTGCATGAAAAGGGTTGCAGTTGCTTTGAAAAACATCACCTCATCTTTGGCTCTCCCATGTCTCACTTCAGCTCCTCCTCCCACCCCTTCTCTTCCTTCTGAAACAACTTTACCCCTGTTGGCACCCAGCCTGGCAGTGGTGCTCCTATGGAAATTGGGGCAATGTTGTCTTACCACCCTGTCCCTCCCACATCCAGTGCTTCGGGTGTGGAGGAAACCACTTCAAATGTGACTGCCCACAGTCAAAAGGAAAAGGCCCTGCTCAGCCTAATATCAGAGAAGTCACCAGCAGGAGGCCCAGGTTACAGTGCTTTGTCAAATGTCATATGAGGAAATGAAGGCTTTCTTTGATGACCAACAGGTTACAGTGGTTTTCAAAAGTCTGCAGAAAACTCAAAAATTAGTTTTATGCTCTGGGGTGGACCCCAGAAGCAGCCCTAGACAGATTTAGTACTTACTGATTTAGCTAATAATTACTGTGCATGGAACAGGACAATGGTGTGCTGGAGGGGTAGGGTGTTAGGTGACTCAATGACAGGGGGAGGTTGGGATCCAGGGAGGGTATATGTTGGCTGGAGGAGGTTGGGGGTGTGTTGTGTGCATGGGAGAGGGGGAGGGAGTGCATTGCATGTGTGGGGGAGGGGGAGGGAGTGTGTTGTGTACATGGGGTAGGGGGAGGGGGTGTGTGGGGAAGGTGGGGGAGGGGGTGTGTAGGGAAGGTGGGAGCACTACATCCCCCACTCAAGTACCCCATCCCCCTCCCCCTCCCCCAACTTCCAAGCACACCCACTCCCTCTCCCCCACCTTCCCTACACACCCCCTCCCCCTCCCCCACCCACCCAACACACCCCCTCCCCCTCCCCCACCCACCCAACACACCCCCTCCCCCTCCCCCACCCACCCAACAACTCAAACCTCCAGTATTTCATGAAGGCCCAAAACCTCAACAGGAGACAGGCCTGCTGGACTTAGTATCTTTTGAGGTTCATATACAAACTGGTGTATAAACCAGGGTCTTCCATGGCCTAAGCAGATGCTCTGTCTTGAAGAGAGGACCACAAGGTGAAGGGAGATAACCAGGCAGTGACACTTGTGGATCCTGCTCGAGTTGCCTTTGTGTCACCCTCAGTTTCCCTGTCTATGGACAAGGATCTCTTGGCAGCCTTGAGAGGAGCCTCAGCCATTACCACACCACCTGAAGGGTCCCAACCCAGGGATGGCCTCTTGTTTTCAGGAGAGAAGGTTTATGTCCCTCTAGCAGCACAGCTCCTCTGTATGGAGAAACACCATGACACCCCCCATTGCCAGATACCCAGGGTGGAAAAAGACCTTAGAACTCATGTCCCAAGACTATACCTGGCCAGGAATGACTCAGTCAGTAAAGGATTATGTAGTGTCATGCCATAGGTGCCAAATGGCTAAGGGGTCTCAAAAGCCACCAGCAGGGAAGCTACTCCCCAACCTGGTCCCCTCTGGGCCTTGGCAGGACATTACTGTCAACTTCATGGAGGCACCTGAGGCACAGGGGTTCAACAACATCATGGTGGTGGTTGATCAGTTCTCCAAGGAGGTGGTCTTCATCCCCATGGTTAAGGAGATGACTTCCCTACAGACCACTGAACTCATTCGGGACCATGTATGGTCACAGTATGGTCTTCCTTCTTTAGTCATTTCAGACAGGGGCCCTCAGTTTGCCAGTTCCTTCACTCAGGAACTTTCTCATATGCTGGGCATAAAGCCTAAACTCTCGACTGCCTTCCACCCACAGACCAATGGCCAGACAGAGCAGTTGAATCAGGAGCAATATCTCCACTTGTTTGTAAACAACCAGCAACATACATGGCCATCCTGGCTCAAGATTGCTCAGTTCTCATACAACATCAAGCAACAGGAGTCAATGGGACACTCCTTTTTCAATCACCCATACCTACTCTCCTTGAATGGGGGTGGAACCCTCCTCATCCAAGGCTGACTCTGCCACCATTGCTACTGACAATATTGCCAAGGTCTTTGAGCAAACCAAGCGAGCACTTGCCCAGAGGGCTAGGCCAAGAGCCTAGTCCTCCTGATAAGATAAAGAAGAGACTAGACAAGACAAAAGAAATGATGGAAAGAAAAGCAAAGTATGTCTCATAACACCATCCCCTCCTTAGGGGTTGACTTCCAGGTGACAGGAGACAGAAGCAGTGACAGTGAGGTTTTCATAGGGGTGGAAGAGGGAGGAGAACTGATCAGCAGTGATGCCCTGAAGCCTACAGGGTGCAGAGGGGTGAGAGTGTTAAAAGTCAGTGACCTTGTCAGGGGAACCCATTAGATTGCCCTCTGGTTCCCAAGTGCAGTCCACATCCTGATACCCTTTCCAGTGGACCAGGAACTCAAGATGGCCCTTCTTAAGATGAGAGTCCACCAAGTAATCCACCTCAAACTCCTCCTCATGGTCCTTGACACCCACCACTGGTCCAGGTCAAGTCACCTTCTGTCCTTCAAGAGGCCCCCTGTATGGCTTAACCCAGGAGACATTTACCACTGGATGGATATGAAGAGTTTTGAGAAGGCAAAGTTTGACAGCATTTGGCTTTACAGCCACCACCTTATATGTATGGGCCCACCCACTTCTCCATGAGCTTGCAAGAGGGTTGACCATCCACATGAATGTGTGTAGCATCCAGCCAAACCTCATCCCTGACATTGTACACTGGGGCCTCTGACTGAGAAGACTCTGCTTGGACCATCATGCTCTCAGCTGCCTTCCTCATGCTTACCTCCTGTACATGCTCTGGACTGTGCTGCTCCACTGTGACATCATCACAATGTCACAGCTATGTCATACCCTGGACCCTGCCTTGTGTCATCCTTGTGTTGTCCTCACCTACACCTCATGTACCATAGTATATATAGTGGACCTCAATAGCCCAGCTAGCTCCCAAGCTAGTTCATTTGGGTCTTGATGCCTAAAGCCCCCTGCTTCCAATCTCTACTCTACTAGTCTGGTTCATGTTGGTGAGCCTATGACACTTGTCATTTAGGTTTTGTCACAGTCATTATCTCCCACTTCAGTGAGCCAAATCCATTGGGTTCTGGATCTTTGGTTGACTGTGCTGTCATGTTGGCTATGGCTGCCTTGTCCTTCTTCTTGCCCTTGCCCTTGTTTTTGAACCATTTGGGTGCTTGCCCAGATTTTCTGCCACCCTCCTTCCAGCACTGGTCCTTCATATGCCCCTTTTTACTGCAATTTTCACAAGTACAGTCTTTTCCATGACTTGCTTGGTAAGCAGCATCCTTGCTATTGCCAGTTGCCTTTTTTGTATGTGTTTGGCACCTGTCATACTCATCAGAGATTATTTTTGTGGTAGGGTCTGGGGACAGGTCCTTCTGCATGACAAAGGCAGAAGAGGTCATGGCAGTGATGTTGGAGTCATAAGATGTGGGTAGTGAGCTAAGGATAATTGCTGCAAAGTCATCATTGCTTATAGACTGACCAAGCACAGCTAATTGCTCACACAGTGTCCAGAGTTTATTGAAGTGTGCACATACATCTCCTTTTTCAGTACAGCATGCTTCTTGGAGTTTTCTCTGGAGGTCAATTGCTATGATACAAGAGCAGTTTCAGAACTGGTTGGTGAGGACATCCCAGATGCTTTTTCCTGTCTCTTCTTTCTGGACTTGTAGGAAGAGGGATTCCAGGAGTGATACTGCTATCACTTGCTTCACATAACCATCATCTTTCATCCACTGTTTTAGCTTTTCTGGGTATTCACTAACAAGCTTCTGCTCAGCTGTCATTGGCTTCCAAGAGGGGTCTTTTCCATGTGCTGGGTCCTCTGGTTTTGCCTCCAGACCAGTTAAGTGCCCTGCTAGCCCTTTAGAGCCAATGGCCCATTCAACTTGAGCCTTGTAGTACAGCCAGTTACTACCATCTTATTATAAGGGGACTACACATGTGAAACCACTGCCATGTGCTTTTTCTTGGATTTTCCAACTCCTATGACCTTGCTCACCAAACATTAAAACTCCATCTGAATCCTGCATGTGCATGGTATTTTCCAGCCACATGTGCACAGCAATTGGTCAGCAAATCTGCCAGTCACACAATGGTATTTTCCTAAACAATACACAGTACAAATGTGAGATACACAAGCTACTACACAAATCTTTATTTGAGTGTGTGATTGGAGTGGTGGGATGTGGAATGATAGATGTACATTATCAGGAAATTGCACCACTAATTGTCAAAATACTGAAAGATACATACAGTGCACTGTCAACTGCAACCAATAGGATTGTTCCCCAATTGGAGATTGCAAACCATCTCTCCTTCACCCCAACCAGGTGTGGTCCCCACTTTCTTACACAATCATGTTACAGTGTATATTTTCCCACCATTCCACAGTAATTGAGTCACCACTAAGGGCACCACAGTGCAATTAAAAGGATCATGAGTGGTGATGCCTATAAGAGGACTACTATGAGATGAAGCAAGGATATAGGCCAAAGATATCCCATGAGGAGCTCTAGAGTGTGATAGTTTACAATCTCTCTTGGCCAATATTCAGGTGATCCTCTGAGATGGAAAGTATATTGTGTATATAAGCATGGTAGGAAGACACTAAAGTACATCCAGTGATGGTTATCCCTGTGGGGTCTTATATGTGTTTAACTAAATACTACTGCCAACCATAAATGGGGGACAACACCTGATATGCTGTAGGTAGCTGCACAAAATAAAAGCAGACTATATTAGAACATACTAGACCTCCCTAGTACTACTCCGGACTACTGTAACACAGTGGGCAATAGCCTGACCATGGAAATGGTGCAGCCAGGGTTGACCCAACAAGGTCGCTCCAACACCCCGAGCTCGACTCACCCAACCACTAGAAGTAGCAATCTACCCATGACAGATATAGTCAACAACCCAGACGAAGAGATACGAAATGCAACAGCAGGAAGAAAATTCTTGGATAAACTCCAGTATACCATCCCAGGTGATCCTGCATCACCTGAACACATTTCTGCCATGCTGTTTCATATATCACAGATGAAGGGAGTCACTCCCTTAATCTGGTCCACAATTCACTCTGCAGCCTACATTATGCAGGACATGTCCATGTCCACAACAGTGCAGACCATCATAGACAACATCACCTCAAAATTGGAGATGTTGCTAGTTGCAGCCATCTCCCCTCAGATTGCGAGAGTCCTCATGGCAACCAAAACTCTAGACAAACTGAATGAAAAGCTAGACTTGAGTATCGAGAAGCACACAGAGTATGTTTCTCCCCAAGCAGGTCTCACTGACCATGAATCTGTAGACACCCGACTCCAGACTCTCTTGGCTGACACCACTACCATCAAAGATGCGATAAACGACCTGAAGGAACTAACGAAGGCAGTGCAAACTCCTATGCCATCGCCCTATCGCAAAGCTCTACTCTCCCAAGCTCACGGCACACCCCCATCTCAGCAACATGCCCCAACCAACATCGCGAGAGCCCACACAGCCATAAGGGAGTGCCAAGTACTATTAGACCCAGATGCTGATCATCCACAGATTAATGTCAACACGTCCAAGGATGAAATGATCGAAATGCTCAGACAGGCAATATCCTCAGTGGAGACCATTGACAGCCCACAAATACAGATCAAATCAGTCACAAGGCTACACAATCAAGGGATCCTACTAGAGCTTAATAGCGCAGAAGCAGCAACATGGGTGAGACACCCATCAAACAAGCTAATCCTTATCAAACAGCTCGGAGGCAAAGTCAAGATCAAGGATAGACAATACAACATGGTAGTCCACTTCCTTCTGGTCTCTACTGACATCGTAGACCCAGCTGTCCTCTGGGCCATTGAACACGAAAATGACATCCCAGAATCCACAATCACAACAGTCAGATGGATCAAGGACCCATTGATGTGTGATGACAAACAATGGGTTGCACATGCAATGTTTTCACTCAACTCTCCAGAGGCAGCCAACAAATTGTTGAAGGACAGTCTGTACATCAACATGGATAGGTTGCGCCCCCATAAGGACAAAAAGGAGCTGATAAGATGCCTCAAATGCCAGCAGTTAGGCCACATGGCAAAAGACTGTCAGCAAGAAGCAGACACATGCAGCACCTGTGCAGGAGAGCACTGTGTTGCTCAATGCACTTCACCTGATACTCCTTTCTGTGTTAATTGTCAAGCTAACACACATACCAGCGCCAACAGGCACTGCCCACAGCTCACCAAATGGTGCAACACAATGAATGAGAGAACACCCGAAAACAACATGCTGTACTTCCCAATGGAAGAGACCTGGACTCAGGTCTTTGCCCCCCCAAAAGCCATGACTCCAATAATCCAAACCAGGCCACTGCCTGGACAGATCTGACCCAACACCCAGCCCCAACTGTGGCAAACGACCCTAGGAGAAGTTATACACATCAAGAACATGGGTCAGAGAAGGGGACAAGGTAGACGACTCCACAGTGGGTGTGGTGGTCCACCACTAGCTTGTAACTATGGTCCACCAATGGTCTATCCACACCCACTGCCAGCTCCCTCATCAGGCGCCAATGCTCACCTGATAATCATGACAGATGACCATCCTCCCCCCATGAACCCCTCTAATGAATGAACAACCTGTTCATGACATTCAACCGACAAGGCTACATATATGGCAGCAAAATCTTAACAATTCTAGTATTGCATTATTCTCACTAATTAACAGTCCACTAGCAGACAATTGGGATGTCATCGCCCTACAAGAACCACCTATCAATTCGCTAGGTAACATGAAAGCCAACTCTCACTGGAGAGCTGTGTACCCCACACACAAGCTAGCAAAAGGAGAAAAACCAAGAGTGGTAACATTTGTAAATTCATGGTTAAGTACTAATGCATGGGAACAGGTTCAGTTCCTGTCAGCGGACATGGTTGCAACAAGATTCAGGACAGCAGGCGGCATGTGCATGGTCTACAATGTGTACAACGACTGCAAGCATGACCGGACAGTGGAAGCGATGGAACGACACCTTGCAGTGAACATAGCCATGATCAGACCGATGGCAGAGGACCATATGCTATGGCTAGGTGACTTCAACAGGCACCACCCTCTGTGGGACGAAGAAAGGAACAATCATTTGTTTACCACAGCAGCCCTGGCAGCATCTCAGAAGTTGCTGGATATGATAGCCAACTATGGAATGACACAGCTGCTTCTGAAAGATGTCCCAACCTTGCAAGCCTCGAGCTTGGGTAACTGGACTCGACCAGACAACATGTTCAGCATGGAAGTGACCACAGGATGAGTAGTATCATGCGCAACCAGTCCCACAGATCATGGTCTGAACACTGACCATCTGCCCATCCTCACACAGATCGACCTGGCTGTAGCCACCTCGGAGCCCTGCCCAACCCGAAACTACAGAGAAGTCGATTGGGTTAAGTTCAGAAGAAAACTTCGCTCGGAACTCGAAGCACTAGGCCCACTGAGTGTGCTGGCAAGCGAAGCTGAGTTCCAGGCCTCTGCCCACAATGTTGAACTCATGCTGTGTAACACCAGAGATGCTGAAGTTCCCAGGTTGTGTCCCCACCTGCACAAAAAGAGGTGGTGGAATAAGGACCTCACAAAACTGCACAGTGATCTCAAAATGCTAAGTAAAGCCTCTCACACATTCAGAGCATTACCCAATCACCCAAGTCACAGATCACGAAAAGAAAAAGCCAAGGAGTATGACAAGGCAATAGGTAAGGCAAAGCAAGAACACTGGACAGACTGGCTAGAGGAAATGGACAGTAACGGTTTATGGACAGCTAACAGCTACATTTCTAATCCCACAGGCAATGGCAGCAAGACTAGAATCCCAATGCTACAGAAGAAAGATGATGAAGGCAACATGACCACAGCTGTTACAAATGAAGATAAAAGTTCCATGTTGATGCAGTTGATGTTCCCCCCACCTCCACCACAAACCTCAGTGCCAGAGAACCACGAATACCCAGAACAAGCCACAAAGTGGTTCAAAATCACAGAGGACCAGCTTCAGCAAGCAATTAAGAAGCTCAGCCTGTACAAAGCCCCAGGCCCAGACGGAGTGGCTAACATAGTATTCCAACACTGCCCTCTCCTGGCTGAATACTTACTTCCTCTCTTTAATGCAGCATTTATGTTCCAGACATACTATGAGCCATGGAAGGAATCTATCATGGTTATCCTCCAAAAACCAGGAAAACTGGATTACACCACACTGAAGGCCTACTGCCCCATTGTGCTCCTCAACACCATGGCCAAGCTGCTATTGTCAATAGTCACAGACAGAATGTCTTTCATCCTCGAAGCCCACAACTTACTACCAGCCACTCACTTTGGCAGTAGACCTGGTCACTCAACAGAGGACTTGTTGCTACTCCTGGAAAATACCATATGCCACACATGGTGTCAACACAAGGTGGTGTCGGTTCTATTCCTAGAAATCAAAGGAGCATTTCCAAATGCTGTCACTGACTGCCTTATTCACAACATGAGAATGAGGTGCCTGCCTAAGGAACTAATAGATTTCACAAGTAGACTACTCTGCAACAGGAAAACCAAAATACAGTTCAATGACTTCGAGTCAGAGTGGATATGCATCAAGAATGGTATCGGTCAAGGTGACCCACTCTCAATGATATTATATGTCATATACAGCTCCAATCTAGTGGACATAGCTAAAGGGAAAAACGAATTGACGTTGGCATTTGTAGATGACACAGCACTCATCGCAATAGGAAAGAACTTCCATGACACCCACAGATCACTAGCCGGTATGATGGAGAGAGAACAAGGTGCATCCGAGTGGTCACATAAGCATAACTCTCATTTTGAAACCAGCAAATTCGCGCTAATGGATTTCACCCACAACAGGGCCAAGGAGCGACCCGTGACGAACATCAGAGGTGTCAACCTCAGCCCTGCCACCACTCACTGTTTCCTCGGGATCATACTCGACCAGGAACTCAGATGGAAGCAACACACAGCCTTTGCCATCGCCAAGGGAGCCAAACATGTGATCATGATGCAAAGGCTCTCCTCAACAACCTGGAGAGTCCTGCTCAAGCTAATGCGTCAGATATATAACTTGGCGGTAATCCCCAAGATCACTTATGGAGCAAGCATCTGGATCCATGCACCATACTCCCCAGATCATAATAAGAAGATGAAAGGCTCACTAGGTGTCACTAAGAGAATCGCCACAGTCCAGCGTATGGCAGTCATAGCAGCAACTGGGGCAATGTGTACATCCCCCACTGACTCGCTCTTCACACACGTCTATATCCCTCCAGTCCTGATTCTCCTTCAGAAGGTCCTATATAACTCCACGCTATGGCTAAGCTCGTTACCTGCAAAA
Organism: Pisolithus marmoratus; assembly: GCA_024613145.1. Classification (NCBI taxonomy): domain Eukaryota; kingdom Fungi; phylum Basidiomycota; class Agaricomycetes; order Boletales; family Pisolithaceae; genus Pisolithus; species Pisolithus marmoratus. Next base: position 84,229 of record JANFAE010000224.1, on the reverse strand, counting down.
CATCCCCTCCACCCACTTGTTCAGAAGGCAGCCAAAAGGAACATAAAAAGACACTGGTCAGCCCTCCACAAGCTGACCCATGATGTTGGTATCATACCGGGGTCCGTTGAAACAATATGCCCCTGCCTGGTACCCCCTAGTGCCTCTCCAGCCTATCATTCCTCAATAGCAGCAGACAAAGATGACGCCATTGCAGAGCAACAAGAACTAACTGACTGCATGCAGATCTTCATGGACGGGTCAAGTAATAAAGGTCTAGTGGGAGTGGCAGCAGTGCTGTACGTCGATGCAAAGCACATAGCGATGTTGCACTATCACTTAGGAACCAAATTGGAGCACACAGTCTTCGAGGCTGAAGCAGCAGCACTAGTGCTAGCAGCCCATCTCTTAGCTACTTGAAACGAGGTAACCTACCCAGCCTCAATACTGGCTGACAATCAATAATCAGATCATGTGAGCGCCCGTCATCCAAACCAGGTCATCATCTTCTGTTATCCTTTAGGTCGAAAATGCACAAGTTATCCAGGGAAGAGGGGCTATCAAGAAATGACATCACCATACAATGGATCGCAGGTCACTGGGATGTCAAGGGCAACGAGCTGGCAGACAAGGAGGCAAAAATCGCAGCAGAAGGAATGGAAAAATCAAGCCCAGTACGCACCCTGCCATTTAAACTATGCTCACCATTACCACACAGCATCTTGGCACTAAAACAGTGGCACAATGCGAAGCTCATGACCATATGGAAAAAGGAGTGGAAACATTCCCCTAGATTCAACCGCATGTCCTCTATAGATCCTGATCTACCTTCCAAGTTGTTCCTCAAGTTAGCCAGATCCCTATGCAAGAAACAAGCAGGGTTGTATATCCAAATGTGTACCAACCACATCCCCCTAAATCAGCATCTCCACCGCATTAACAGAAGCAACACTCTGTTGTGCCTCAAGTGTGGGGAGGTCACAACAGAGAACATCCATCATTTCATGTTCCAGTGCCCGAGATATGACAGAGAATGACATAAGCTATTCCTCGCCCTCGGCAGGAAATCCACATCCATCAGCTATCTCCTCACCAACACTAACATGCAACCTCACCTACTGAAGTTCATTAATGCTACAACAAGAATGAAAGACACCTTCAGTGAAGTACCAATGCTGCCTCCCCAACGTAAATGACAGATGATACAGATTGAACTGGTCTATAGAGAACACCAGTGAATGCACGCCTGCTCAGAAACATTTGACCCCTTCACTCCCTGTTCAGATCACATCCTGAACCACCGGCAACACGCTGAAAGTTTGTGCCCCAACCAACATGGGCACATCAAGTTGCTCAGCACACAAACATTCCGTACCTCGCCAAAACCTAACCCAAAATGCTGTCCACAACATGTTCAGCAATGTAGTCACAATATGCAGAGCACCCACACTAAATCAGAACATTCACAAGGCACTTGAGCAACCCACAGCTTTAACAGCACCATACGTCCTAACAGACAGTCGGTACATTGTAATCAGAACTCACTCCAAGTGCAGACATCAGTTACCAACTCTACTACTCAGGTGGTGTGTCTAAAACGGCTGGTGGGAATGGCAGACTATTGGGGAGCTTTGGCTCTGCCAACTAGGGCATTCACACACCAGTAGAGTTAGGCTGGACCACTGGAGGTCCGAAGTTAATATTTGTAAATGCTAGTCTAGTGCAACATAGGACTAACAAGTCCTCAAGCACTTAAATATAGAATTTAAAATAAAATAAAAAAAAGGTCCAGAGCTTCTGGGGATCAGTCCCATGAAAGGTGTCCAGTTCTCAGACTTTGGCCCTAGAGGAAGAGGGTTCCCCTGAGCTGTGGGTGGAATGTGAGAGATGGTCAACTGTGGTGGCTAGATTGTGTAGAACTGCCAGTTGTGGCTCTAGTTCATCTGGAGCATCTACAAAGGGGTTATTGTCTTTGTCACCTCTGTCATCATCCAGATTATCATCTCTGGGATCATCACCTCCTGGACCATCACCGCCAGGCTCATATCCTCTGGGGAACTCTGGAGTACAACGAGGCACTGATGCAGATCATCTGCTGGATGAACCAGCTCTTTGGGTGGGTGTGGGGGTTGGCTCCTCTCTAGCAGAGAAGCTGCAGAACTGGCTGACAGAAGGTGGAGCATGCCTGCTGCTGGCTAATGCAATCCAAGTGTTTGATCAATGAATGTCGGTGATTGCTGCCTGCTCCGTGGCTTCTGCCACCATTGAGTGAGCATGAAGTCAAGTAGTCATAGTCATTGGAATGTGGGTAGATGAACTCATGGAAGTTAGAGTTCAAATATACTGCCAAGACTGGTTCCCAACAGTCTCCAAGAGGTCTGAGGTCATAGGTAGTATGAGAGTCAAAGTCCAGATGGTCAGAGTTAGCATGCAACTATGTATGCTAAGACCTGCAGAGTTCCTGAGGTCAGAGTGGTCAGAGAGATGTGAGAGCAATGAGTATCTTATTCAATATTTGAACTGAGGTCCTACAATGTATGTACAAGGTCTTATATACTACAGAGAATGTTCTAAGGCAATGTCTGGGTAACTAAACTCCAGAGGGCAGTACTGAATGTTGACAACATTCCTATAGGCTGTACCAGAGCATTGGACAATCTGAAAGTCCAAAGGTTAGACTGAAAGTACCAAAACAGTTAGACATATAGTGGCAGAAAGAAACTATTCTAAATATGGAATGGAATGGAGTAACTAGATCAAAACTATAAACAGAACAGAATAGAGTTCCGCAGTGGACTCCTGAGAGGCTGGACAGAGCCAGAAGCATCCAGACTTCAGTCCGGAGTTTGTGTGCATGTCACAGATGTGACAAAGAAGCTGCTATGGAAGATCAATTATTAAACTTACTGAGGAGGTTTGGTGGTGACAACCAACATGTGGTGCCCATTATCATGTAGTGCAGTCATTAGTTGGCAGAGCACTAGTAGCAGTTCATGTGAGTGTGCTGAGAGTTGCAATATACACATAATGCAACTATGCATAACACATGGACATGGTAGAGCTACTGAAACAGACAACAAATACACTAGGACAACAGCTCCAAATGCAAGACAAGCCATGAACTCAAGTACTGTTGGAAAAAGAGGGGGCAGGGGAGGCAAAACCTTTGTCACCACATTCCAACCCAGAACAGTTGGTATCTTCATCATCATCATTACCCCTTGGTAAAAGTGGAATACTGGGGTTCAATAAACCTCTCCCTTCACAATTGAGGGCAAGCTTGACTTCCCCAACTTGATGGTCAGCAGCCTTCAGCAGGGCCTCCACCTCTTTGCAGTTGTCAATAGCAATTGTCCACATTAATTTGATTTCTTGAAGGCAGAGCCACTGATACCTGAGGCCTGCAGCAAGTGCATCCCAGGTGGCCCAAGCAACCTGCGACCTGTGCTGGGAGTGAAGGCCCTCAACCTCTTCAGATACACTGGCTGTGGCCTGTATATTGCTATCAATGATCAAGTGCAACAGTCTCTCAATGATTCTCCTGACTGTTGTCATTAGTTTCTTGATCCTTTTGTGTAGGGAACCACCACTTCTATCAGATGGTAATGCCAGCTGGATGTGAGGATGCTTCAAACCATTGGTTAGAAGTGTACTGTGAGGTTGAACTGTGTTTTCCTCCAGCTCAGTTCATGTAGGGCTTGTCATGTCTGTTTTTGATGAAGGTGGCATCATCAGAAGAGTAAAATGGCTTGATTGTGGTGAGCTGAGTGAATGATTCCCTGATGATGCCATGTTCATATGAGTAAACAAGTGTTGGTAAAAGTGGATAGCATGTAACCCTAAACCCACCCTACTTCTGCAATTGGGCTATGTGGTTGACCACTTACCATACATTGGTCACTAGTCAACGGTCACTGATCATCCAAGCTCTCCAATAGCCTGGATGGATGCCTCAGATCCCTTTTTCATTTCTCTTCCTATGCCTGCTAATACTAGCTTCGCTTGTCCTAACTGCTTCTCACCATTCATCACAGGGGATGCTGTGGTGCAGCATCTGTCCAGGCCAGGGTCTTGTGGGCAGTGGCTCATCCAGGCCTTTCCCAACATGGAGGCTATGGAGCTGCCCTTAGAAGATGACTACATTGACAATATTGAGGCTGCCAGTGTCAGTATGTAGCACCTAACAAACTCCATGCTGGACTGTCAATAAATGTCTAAAATATCCAGTCGACATGAATGGGAACTTCAACAACTCATTCAATGACAGTAATCATGATGACCCCAATTTTGGCAATCAAGATGAAACCCACCATGAGCTTCCTGCCACTGACCCCCCTTGGCATCAATGCCACATGTATGAATGTATCATACTAATCAAGGCAAGTCCATCAGGGGAGGTTTAAATCACCTTCAGTGCATGGACCAAGATGAATTTGCACATATCCATGACAGTGAGAATGTCTACTACCCATTTGCATCACAAAGCGAGTGGTGCATTAGCACAGAAGGAGATTGACACTTACTTGCATTTACAATGTGTGTGCATACTTGTCCAGTGTGTGTGATTACTCACTATTCTATATGCAAGATACCCCCTGCTTGGCGAAAGAGCAACGGAGTAGATCTCTGCAGTGTGAGATAATGCCACCAATCTGCTTGTGAGACATGCAATCCCATAGCGAAACTGACGACCCTGCGAGACACACAATGAATCTGCCATTGGATGCTATAGATGTCCGAGACTGAGTTCCATGGATCAACCATTCTGAAAACAAAGAATTGGAAAGATCGAAACAGGTGATTTTGCCTATCTCCATGACAAAAAGTTGCTTCCCATCAAGTGACCAGGCCAGCGGACTGACCAACAGACTGGCTAATGGATTGAACAGCATATTGACCAGTGATGTTGGACTGACCAACAATGACATGCAGGTTGAACGACCTGAATCAAACAAGACATCACCATTGCGGGTGCTGTAGACCCTGACACTATGACCAAACATGATGGTAGAAAATTGATCGCCATTTGGGGAGAACTTGACATCATTGACCCCAAGGTGTGGGAGAGAAGGAAGGAGTTGCAGACCAGAAGTGATGCTGAATATCTGGCACTGCAAGCATTTCACAATTTTTCTTGCCAAAATATGTTGAAAAAATGGAAAGAAGAGATACTCTTTTATTTGGGCTGTGTTCACATAAAAAATGCAAATATAATATTTTGTTTTCTTTGTCTTTTCTGTGCAAAAAAAATGAATTGATGGTAGTGCTGATTAGCTTCTATGCTAATGGGTATTACCATCAGTCAATGTTTTCTGGAAAGTCATGCAAAGAAAAGAAAATATTATCTTTGCCTTTTCTCTTTGAAAACAGCTGTCAAAAAAGAGTATCACTTTCTTCAATTTTTTCAGCATGTTTTCTGAAGAAAAATTGTGAAATGCTTGCAGTGTGGGTATTGCTGCTATCCACAGAGGGAATCTTAGTAGAGTTGCTTGAGATATTGACTGCCAATACCCAACATATGGAAAGCCAGACAACTGCACTTCAGCATGGCTGAAAATGGGAACTTTTTTGGCAGTATGGCAGAAGTTCAGAAGGAGGACACCAGACACTGCAGTAATGCAGTAATACAGTAGTTTGTCATGCAGTATTGTGGTAGTGTGGTAATATGGTAGTTCCTCATGCAGTAATGCAGTAGTGCAGTAGTTTGCCATGCCATAGTGCAGTATTGCAGTAGTTCATCATGTGGTACATATGCAGAGCTGAAGGTGACAGTGGTCATGTATGTTGTTGCTTGCCAGTTGGTCAATGTGCATGATCAGTTGTATGTCAATGTTGGTAGCAACAGTTGAACTAGTCTGGATACAGGAAATGTTCATCGACAATCACCTCCACACCCAAGGACAAAGATGAAGTTGCCAATTTCATCAACTGACCAGTTTCTGAGTCCCTGATGGGCAAAGCACCCTGCTTGATGGCAAGAACCCTGGCCCTTGTCTATCATACTGCCAACTTGGGTGTTGTCACAGGCGCTGATCAGGGTGCTGCACTATATCCTGTCCATTCATTTGTCTTGGTTTTGGAAAGCTTTCCCTATCCTTGCATCACCTGTGTAGTCATACCTTCCCATTCCAGAGACTGCAATTGAATGGGTTTGCTATCAGAACTGTACAACAACTCAGTTGTGTGCATCTAGTGGCAAACATTGTAGAAAAGGGCTGTAGGCAGCCTCAGTAGTGACTCAACTACTAGATATATTGATGTACCTGTAGGCAGCTACAAGGTATCAGTAAGTAGTCTAATATGAATAATATGTAGGCTTACCCTCAGTAGTGACTCAACTACTGAGGGATTAGTACCAAAAGTGTAGTACTATGTGCGCTCTAATTGCTTATGTAATCACATGAAACTCGCACCAAAATATACATCACACTGGGGTGATTCAATCTCCAACACACCCCCTGAAGCTCTACTGTGTGATTAGGTAGGGGTGAAGAATATAGGACTCAATAGAAAAAATGTATACCGAATATTGGAATAAAACGAGTATAAATGCTGCAAGTGCAGCCTCGAGTCCAAGTGGTGTGCGAGCGTTGTGTGGCCGTGTTTGCCACGCCGCGTTGTGGCGATTTCCCGTTTCGGTAATGCCTGTAGTGTGCGCGCGCCTTGACCTTGTACCATGACCGTGAGGCCGCCGTTTTGAATATAGCGAGTTTGCCGTCATTCTGCATCCATCCCGGAGGTATCCCATGTCGCCAGTAGGTGTTAGCAACATTCCAGAGGGGTTGCGAGAGGTCGCGAGGGGACGAAACAGCAGCAGTGTGCATGGAGTGCACCATGCTATCTCTCGTTTCGAATCTACTGACATTTTCAGGTGTTGTTTTGATTCTGCCATGTCGGCGTGGATCCCTGAAGGTCCCAGGAGGGTGTGCGAGGCCGTTTGGAAGCGGTTTGGGCGATGCAGGTAAGCCGTTAGGCTGTTTCGTCCGGTACTTGGTGTATTGCCTTGTATGAGCGTCACTGATGTTTTCACTGCTCGTTTTGATTCCTTTGGACACCCCCTGCATCCAGTAAGTGCCGGAGACATACCATGGAGGTTTCCAGCGTTTCGCGGGTCCGCGAGATGGCGAAATGGCAGGGATGCCATGTGCATGGTCACTAGGGTGCGTGATCCCTCTCGTTTCAACATTTCCGGCGTCGCTGACCTCATTATAGCGAACGTATAGTGTCGGGGGCCCTCCCGCAATGATTCCGGATGGATCGGTTGGTGTCGAGATGAGCTGCAGTGGCCGTATGGCGACCACAAGTGTACGGTAGGCGCTGGGCCTTGTACAAATGGTGCTGACGTTTTCAGATCTTGTCTTGATCCTACTGTGTTGGCGTGAGCTCCTGAGGATCCTAGGCGGATGTGAAAGGTCATATCGAGCGAGATTGGATGGCACAGGTGAGCCGTTTGGCCATTTGGCCTTGTGCTCGTTATCTCGCCTCATATCGCTGCTGGGAGGCAGCCGCTTGGCTATATGAAGACTTTTCGGCAGATTCGCATCATTCCGTGTTGATATGGGAGGCACCCCCCGCCGCCAATATCTATTGGTGACATTCCAGAGTCGCTTTGAGGGATTTGAGCGGAGTAGATGGAGCTGCATGGAAATACCAGCTGTATGGTGCGTGTGCCCTCTTATTCTCACTCGTCGTGCACTCCTGACTTCGTATAGTGTACGTTCACCATCCAGGATCCCCCCGCAACAAAACTAAGTCGTTTTATGGATGCCGAGAGGAGTTGAGGTGGCCGCATGAGGGCCACATGTGCACAGTAGGTGTTTCGCCTCGTATGAGTGATACTGACACTTTTAGCACATGGCTTGAGTCTTCCATGATGACGTGTGCCCTTGACCATTCTAGGAACGGAGTGAACAGAGTTCGGAGGTGGCTTGGGCGGCACGGGTAGGCCGTTCGGCCGTTCCTTCTGACACGCAGCGTGCTGACACCCTCTGTCAGCTAGCATTGCCTTTCTGACTCCATGTGAGTCGACGAACTCCCTGCTATCTGCATCGCCGTGGCTGCTGCTAGCCTGCTCCCTATTGGGCTCCTTTGTGTGCCTTTCTGAATGTGGTGAGTATGGTGGTGCTCGAGCGGTTTCCACGCTGCTGCTCCTTATCTCTACCTTTATCATTGTCGAATCGATGTTCGCGCTGTCCCCCTCACTGGCTTCTGCACGTCCGTGCACCCCCATCTCCTGAATCCTCACAGGTGGGTTTTTGCATGTAGGTTGGGTTTGTCGTCCTTTGTGGGTGCAATATTGTCCCTCAGATGCACGATCTCGATAGGGTTGGGGTCGCTCGGTCTCTTGCAGCTGCAGAGACCTTTCTGACTCCCCACTGGGGTCCTCTAGGGTATTTCCCATGACCTCGGAGTTGTTCCATGGCGTAAGGCATTCGATAAGAACATCAGGTGGGTCTGGTGCATTGACAATTGTCTTGCTGTTTGTCTTGACATGCTCATTGCATTTGATAGACCCTTGTGCAACGCTTTCGATAGAACGTTCGAAGGCCTGGCTAGTGGCATCGTCTGCAGGCTTGGGAGCCTCAGCACTCCACTCAGGTAGGATTCGGGACTCCGCAATGTCATTGTCTGTGTGCTGACTCCTCTCGTCAGGCACTTTGAGTGTGTGCGCATGTTCATCATGCCGTTTTGCATCCATGACCCCAACTTCAGTTGCCAGTAGGTTATCAGCCACCTGCCGCACGTCTACGACTTCCACCTTGGGTTTCAGGTACCCAGTTGGAGTCTCAGTGTGGTCTCTGTGCTCATTTGAGTTTGCTGCGCAGCTTCCTGCCACCTGACTCTGTACATCTATGATTATAGCCTCTGGCGCCATGGGCCCATAGGCAATCTCAGTACATTTGTGTAGGACCACTGTAGGCTGCTTGGCAGCTACAGTGTTTGCTGGAATGCTTGTGCTAGTAACCCTGGTATGATCGCATTCGTCTGGCTGTTTCGAGTTGATGGTCCCAACCTCAACCACTGCCAGGTAGGTAAGGTTCCACCTGCTGCATGTCTATGACCTTGGTCTCGAGTGTTAGATACTCAGATTCAGTCTTGGTGCAGTCATTTGGGCTGTCCGGGAAGCTCTCTTCCTCACTAGGTAGGGTTTCTGGTTTGTTGTCACCATCACCAGTCCTCAGAGCACTTTCTTCAGTTAGATACTGCTTGGATGGCAGGTCGTGCTGCTGAACAGCTTCAACAAACTTTAGTGTCTCTGGTCTCGGAATTGAACCATAGCAGTTCTCGAGGTAGGCGAATGTCTCATGAGGGGTTTCTAAATGCATACATAGCATTAGAATCAAGTCAGGTAGTCCCAAAATAACAAGGTGGTGGGCCATTGCAGCCCGTTGTCGCCACATGTTGTTGGCGGTTTGCCAGACCATGATTTCATCTTGTTCCTCATTGGACTGTGGCGCCCAGCCTGGGCCACGTCCTCCCAGCTGTTTTGGATGCATTGGTCGTGTTTCAGACCCCAGTAGGATACCTGTCGAGCCTTCTATGTCTATGGCTTCGAGGACCCAACTCCCATAGTTGGTCCAATTCTTGCCATGATCTCCAAGCTCAGGTGGATCCATTAGGTAGCAGTCCATTAGCTTCAAAGGTAGTAAAGATGTACTGTGGACTTGTCGAGTAGTTTCTATATGAGTCGCCTGCAAGTTGCCTGCAATAAAATTTTCTGCACTAGGTGGGGCTCATAACCTGTAGAAAAGGGCTGTAGGCAGCTACAAGTAGTGACTCAACTACTAGATATATTGATGTACCTGTAGGCAGCTACAAGGTATCAGTAAGTAGTCTAATATGAATAATATGTAGGCTTACCCTCAGTAGTGACTCAACTACTGAGGGATTAGTACCAAAAGTGTAGTACTACATGCACTCTAAGTGCTTATGTAATCACATGAAACTCGCACCAAAATATACATCACACTGGGGTGATTCAATCTCCAACAAATGTCTGATCACATTACCTGTACAACAACTAAGGTAATGTGTAAGCTAGTGTATGGAGACAGGAAAAATACTATTGTAGAGTAGTAGCTCAATCATGAGAATGACCAATAAGATAATTGTATTGTTCCCTTGCCCTATCAGCTCGGGTATTTATACTATGTGGGAACATCATTCTAGAATAGTCTACTATGTTATGGAATATTCATCTACCTCTGAGAGTCTTGTACAGGATGCCAGTATCTACTCAGCGATACCAACACTCCCCCTCAAGCTGGGGTCATACCCATTTCTTTGGTATGTCTCTTGTGCTTGTCTCTCAGTAGCACTTTCATAAATATATCTGCTGTTTGGTACCTGTTGGAACAGTGACAAATTTTGACCTTCTTTTGGTCTATCTTCTCATGCATGTAATGATGAGATATGTCAAAATGTTTCGTCCAGGTGTGAAACTGAGGATTGTATGCTAGAGCTCGGGCTCCCTCACTGCAAGCATTTCACAATTTTTCATCCCAAAATATGCTGAAAAAATTGAAAAAAGAGATACTCTGTTATTTCAGCTGTTTTCAAAGAAAAAAGGCAAATATAATGTAATGTTTTCTTTGTCTTTTCTGCCAAAAAACATGAATTAATGGTAATGCCCATTAGGTTCTTCACTAATGGGTATTAGCATCAATCAATGTTTTTTAGTAAATCATGCAAAGAAAACAAAGTGTTATTATTGCCTTTTCTCTTTGAAAACATGTGTCAAAAAAGAGTATCTCTTTCTTCAATTTTTTCAGCATGTTTTCTCAAGAAAAATTGTGAAATGCTTGCAGTGCCTTGCTGTCTGTCAGTATCTTAGTAGGCTCTATTTGTCTGTACCCTAGTTCTGCATATAGCTTTTGTAGCCATACACATTCTTGAGTACATTTAGCCAGTGCAGCATATTCCACTTCGGTTGTTGACAGTGCAATTAGGGTTTGCTTCTTTGAGCCCCAAACAATGGCTCCCCCTTGAGCCAAGAATATGTAACCCATGACAGATGCACAGTTCTCAGTATTGGCAAAGCTTGTGTCTATGTACCCTTGGAACATTTGGGTAGTAGTACTGCCTTCCTTTGCTCTATACATTATGCTGTAGTCCTTTGTCCCTTGTAGGTACCTTAGTATTTGTTTGGCCACTACCCAGTGCCTTAAGTCTGGGTTTGCTGTGAATGAGGCCAATCTATTTATGGCATAGGCAATGTCAGGCCATGTGGCAACTGCGGCATACATCAAAGATCCAATCAGGGAAGCATACTTATTTTGGTTAGTCGCTTCCTCCTGTTCCTGCTCTGGGAACATCTGAACCTTCATGTCCGCTGGTGTCCTCACACTATTTGCACTCTCTAATCCCTGCGCCCATAGTATAGAATCTATGTATCATGTCTGCCCTATGAACAATGTTCCTTTGGCCTGATCACATGTGATTTCTATACCAACAATTTTCTTTGGGTCTCCAAGGTCAGTAACTTCAAACATAGATTGCAGTTGTGCTTTTAGTGATGTCATAAGCCCCTGTCCTGACATGAACAGTAAGAGATCATCAACCCATACAGTGATGATTTCTATTCCCTCTGCTGCCCACTGGATGTACACACAGGGATCTGACCATAGGCATTTAAACCCTCCTTGCACTAACTGTCTATTAAGCTCGAGGTTCCACTCTCTTCCAGACTGCTTCAACCCATATGTATAATGTTTTTATTAGCTGGCACACACATTGTGTACCATCCTCGAAGCCTTTGGGTTGTTTCATATAGACTTCCTCTTTTAATAGGCTGTTTAGGTAAGCCCCCTTTACATCCATCTGCTGTATCTCCCAGTCCTGGGAAACCGCTAATGCTAATATCACGCTGATTGTTTCTAGCCTCACTACCAGTGAGAATGTATCTGTATAATCCATCCCCAGTATCTGTGAGTACCCCTTTGCTACTAAGCATGCCTTGTATTTTTCTAATCTTCCTTCTTTATTATACTTTTGAACAAGGACCCATTTGTTAGCTACTGACATCCTACCCTTTGGTAAGTCGGTTAGCTTCCACATCCCCATTCGGTATAATTGATCTATTTCTGCTTTGACAGCTTTTTCCCACTCTGGCCATTCAGGTCAGTCACACGCCTCCTTCAGCATTCTTGGGTTGTCAGGTAAGGCACTTACTTTCATTTAGTGCTGCATACACTAACACTGAGCATTCTATAGGGTTTTCCTCAGGTTCTCCCTCATCAGGGTCTCATGGTGACTCTGGTAAGTCACCATCTTCACTGCAGGCATTTCCCAATTTTTCTTCAGAAAACATGCTGAAAAAATTGAAGAAAGTGATACTCTTTTTTGACAGCTGTTTTCAAAGAGAAAAGGCAAAAATAATATTGTCTTTTCTTTGCATGACTTTCCACAAAACATTGATTGATGGTAATACCCATTAGCATAGAAGCTAATCAGCACTACCATCAATTCATTTTTTTGCACAGAAAAGACAAAGAAAACAAAATATTATATTTGCATTTTTTATGTGAACACAGCCCAAATAAAAGAGTATCTCTTCTTTCCATTTTTTCAACATATTTTGGCAAGAAAAATTGTGAAATGCTTGCAGTGCTCCGCTATCTGACAGCTCTGGTAGGGGATTGTTGAGTGCCTGGTAGTCCTTGACTGCCCTGGGCCTTTTACTTCTTCTCTGGTGAGTCTCACTTTCATCGTCTGTCCATTTTCATTTACTGACGTGCTCTTGATCTCTTTTAGCTTCATCTCTATTATTCTTGGTATCCTGTGCATCCCCATCAGCCACATCCTTGGGCTCTGGCTCCCCCTCGTGTGGCATACTGTCTGGCAAGGTGGGTGAAGTGTTTGGTGTACTGACTGGGTCCCTCAGGAAACAAAAATTGTGCAAAGTTTTTATGGATCTGGTGCGGGCATCATAAAAACAGACAGCACATGGGCCATCTAGGAACCCCACAAAGGTGATTCTGGTGGACTTGGCATCAAGTTTATTGATACTGATGCCTTCATTCATTATCCACACAGGACAACTGAATTCCTGGAAGTGGGAGACATCGGGATGGCATCCCATCCATTGTTCATAGGGCATTGCCCCTTCCAATGCCCAGGTATGGGATCAGTTCCAAACATACATCACATGGGTGATTGCCTCAGGCCAGAGGAATGCAGGAGCATTTCCTGCAATCCTCATGGCATGAGCAAGTTCACCCAATGTGCGATTAAAACATTCAGTGATACCATTCTGTGCTGGTGAGTAAGGTGCAGTGACTTGGAGGTCAACACCTGTCTCACAACACCAGGTAAGCAATTCATTATTGACATATTCATTTCCATTGTCGGCATGCACCACCTTCATCTGCCATCCCAGTTGGTGTTCGAGGTAAGTAAGATATTCTTTCAGTTTGCTTGATGCCTCCCCTTTACTAGCCATAAATCAGACTTCACAATAATGTGATGCATCATCAATTAGGGACATATACCAGCACACTTGCCCATTTAGGGCTTCTGTTCATGCTGGACCCCACATGTTGGTGTGGATCATCTCACCTGGTTGTGTTGTTCTTGGTGCCAACTTATCTGGAAAAGGTAATCTAGTTTGCTTTGCCTCTATACATGTGGGGCAATTGATAATTGGTGACAGCACCACAGCAAGTCCATCCACCAACTGGTCATGTTGAAGGTGCTGGCACTGCAAGCATTTCACAATTTTTCTTGCCAAAATATGTTGAAAAAATGGAAAGAAGAGATACTCTTTTATTTGGGCTGTGTTCACATAAAAAATGCAAATATAATATTTTGTTTTCTTTGTCTTTTCTGTGCAAAAAAATGAATTGATGGTAGTGCTGATTAGCTTCTATGCTAATGGGTATTACCATCAATCAATGTTTTCTGGAAAGTCATGCAAAGAAAAGAAAATATTATTTTTGCCTTTTCTCTTTGAAAACAGCTGTCAAAAAAGAGTATCACTTTCTTCAATTTTTTCAGCATGTTTTCTGAAGAAAAATTGTGAAATGCTTGCAGTGTGGAGTCCTTTGAATCCAATGTGCCCAAAACCCCAGTGCCAATTGTCCCAGGTATGTGCCTGGTATGCATGCTGTAGGGAGAATATCCTCCCTACTAGGATATTTCTTTTATTTCACTGTTTTTACTTACTGATTTGTTTTCTTTTCTTTCTTTTGTTTTTTTTACTTCGTGTTTGCATGTGTTTGGCTTATGTAAGCCCACACGACCACTTCGAGAGCACTGTACATACTTAGAAAACAATAGATGTACCACCACAGACGAGATAGATGGAATTCTGAGCCTGAGGGCTCAGAATGTTATTTCTCCTCCCTTGATGTTCTATAAAGGTTTTCTTGAGTCTCTCTTGGGTTTTAGGGTGTGTTTCTGGTCTTTTTCTCCACTCTTTGACCTCTCTACCAGGCAACTCCAGCCTCCTGGGTCGAACTGAGACCCCTTCCAACTGGAGTCTACTCTAGATTCCTCCCACACTCCTTTATCAACCATCTTTACAGCACTCTGCAGGTTCATGCCTGCAGATGCATAGTTCATATATCCCATCATGTATATTAGCTACAGCAAATAGATTTCTGCTTTGATCATATAATCCCATTTGTCCTCCCCTGGAGACAGAGGAGCCACCCTCCTTATCGAGGTGCGTTAATGAAATCAAATTATGTACAGCATCAGGGGCATATAGTACGTTCTGCAATGTTATGATGGAAGTTCTGTTACCTACTCATGCCTGTAGCATGACTGTCCCGACTCCGTATGCTGTAATTTTGTGATCTCCAATACCCCGGATCACTTTTTGTATAGGGACCATCTCCCTAAACATTATCTTATCTTTTGCTATGTGTGCTGTACTCCCTGAGTCAGCTACCCACATGTACCATTCAACGCACTCATCTATTCCTTTGTACGATACATTGAACGTGCTATTATTAGTATTAGTACTACTACTGCTAGATGTCCAGTTCCCATCTGCATGTAGTACCTGTTCATCATCCTGTGTGTCACACATAGGCAATTCCGTGATTGAGGCAAAATTAGCCTGCCTGGGTTTAGCCTTTTTAGGTGACCTGCTGTGCTTTTTCCAGCAGTTGTCTTCTGTGTGACCTAACTTCTGACAGTAGCCACATTTGGGTTTCCCCTTATGACAGCACTTGTCAGTAGTGTGATTATCACATCCACAGATACTACAGGACTTAGTAGGCTCCTTCTGCTTATTATTTACTTTCCTTTGAGTAAATAATGTCTGTTCCTGCAGAGTACCCTGCCTGCACTTGAATTCATCCACCAACACCATGGTATGTTCTTCTACCATGACTGAATCAACTCCTTTGCCAGCTATCCAGCCTGTCATATACAATGTGGTAAATGTTGTCCAAGACTCCAGCATATTTAATAATAGAATATCTTTGAATTTGTCATCTGGGACTGGTTTCCCCATTGCTGAGAGATCATTTCACATCCGTTTGAGTTTATTAATGTGTATCATGACATTATCACCCTCAGGACACTTAGCATTCAATAATTCTCTCTTTGCTATGAGAGTGGTTTGAATGCCACATGTCTGATGAGCCATTTTCAAATTTTCCCACATCTGTGCCACTGTCTTGGCATGCATGACATGGTCCATTTGTTGGTCATTGATATTTGTTAATATGAGGGTCTGCACGATAAGATCTTCTTCTTCCCATGCCACAATTTTGGCACTGTTGCTCGAGTTGTCCTCTGGCTTCGGACACACTGCAAGCATTTCACAAATTTTCATCCCAAAATATACTGAAAAAATTGAAAAAAGAGATACTCTTTTATTTCAGCTGTTTTCAAAGAAAAAAGGTGAATATAATGTAATGTTTTCTTTGTCTCTTCTGCCAAAAAACATGAATTAATGGTAATGCCCATTAGGTTCTTCACTAATGGGTATTAGCATCAATCAATGTTTTTTAGTAAATCATGCAAAGAAAACAAAGTGTTATTATTGCCTTTTCTCTTTGAAAACATGTGTCAAAAAAGAATATCTCTTTCTTCAATTTTTTCAGCATGTTTTCTCAAGAAAAATTGTGAAATGCTTGCAGTGACAGCTCCCTTCGGCGTACTTAAAGACTTTGTGCAAGCATAGAAATTTCTGCATTCAAATTCTCCATGTGTGCCAATTGCCATCTTTAAGTGTATCTACTTTGTAGGATGAAATAGCACCAAGGTTCCATATCCTACTACCAGTTCCACTAGCATTATTTGTATTTGTTGTTATGTTAACAAAGTCTTCAGCGACTCCTGACATAGTGACATGAGGTTTTATTTAGATAGCAATAATGGCGATAATTCGATAGAGGATTTGTTTATAGCAGCAAGCCAGGGCTCATAACCTGTAGAGTAGTAGCTTGATTGTGAGAATGATCAATAAGATAATTGTATTGTTCCCTTGCCCTATCAGCTTGGGTATTTATACTATGTGGGAACATCATTCTAGAATAGTCTACTATGTTATGGAATATTCATCTACCTCTGAGAGTCTTGTACAGGATGCTGGTATCTACTCAGCAATACCAACAACTATGCCCACCTCAGTCATGCATGTCTAGTGGCAAATGTCTGAGGTGGCTTTACTTTCATATGGGACTAAATATGCTAAGTAAAGACAAGACTGAGACATGGGTGTTGAACCCGGTGTCATACAACAAGGTGGTCCCTAGCATGGGACCTTACAATATTATAAGTATGAAGTAAGACATCTAGAACAAAAGAATAATTCTCTGCACTGTACAGTAGGCTGCAAGTGGTGAAAAACAGAGTACTGAGGTATTGTGTACCCATGAATGGAAGGTAATTCTCACAATAAAAGGAAAGGCAGCATTAATTGACAAATGAAGACTACAAATGACTTGCCAAAATCTAACATTTGTGACATCATTATTTCCCTCCATTTCAATGCTCTCATTGCAGGCATGGTCAATGGAATCTCCACTTGGCGACAGTACTATGATTCACAGTAGTAGGCATCATGTGAAAGGAGGACACAATGAACATGCAAGTCATGAACATAAATATCACTGGAAACCTTAAAATGCAGTATGATGATGTGGTTACTCCCAAAAGATATCAATTAGTTATCAAAATATATTGCAAAATATAATTATATAAGGGCTATATCATGGGTAACCCAAGGCAACCAATTGGCCATATGCAGCGCACATTGAGCCAAATGATATACCAATATATATGTAATATATCTGGGTTACCAAGACAAGCATAATGTAACCACATGTCATTTAATGAATATTTTGTACTTGTCCATTTACAGAAATGGTCAAAGTGTGGAAAATAATCACTAATAACTGTACAGTACATACAATATATATAATCCCTGCTGGAGGAGCTTTTTTGAGCTCTTCACTCTTGCCTCTGACTTCAATCTTCTGGGTCTGTGAACTTAAAGGTAAGTTTGAGCGAGATATACCTAAATTAGGTAAGCTTTATTGTGTATTATGTCTAAATCTGGTACATCTTTATCATTTCTGTTGGATCGTGGGTAAGTACAGTTAGTACTTGTGGTGCCAACCATGCCCTAAACAGGGCAAGGGTTGTGGGGCTATGAGCTCCATCCTAGAGTAATCTATATATAGTTGTTGATAAGTAAATAGTAGTTAAATAATTTATTATTATGTAGTTAATAAAACTATCAGTGTTTCCTTTTGTGTCTGACAGACAAGACATATGAATTATTGAGATTATTATGTGATGGAATAACTAACAATTGGTGTTTGATGTTGCCAGATCTATCTTTTTGATTCAAGCAGCAACGTCACCATGTCCATTATAGTTTTGATTCAAGGCTTAAAGCATTATAATGCTATATATGACATGTTACACATTTTAAGTACATTATGCCCTTTGCCAGATGAATATATAACCTTGGCATAAAATTAGGATTCCAGTGATAGTATCGCAGTGATGCCAATTGGAAAATTGTTGAAAAAAAAAACCATCCATGGGCAGTCATTGGTTACTGTGACATGCAGTACATCAGGACAGGGACCCAAGCATCTTAGTGTCGGTTAACAGCAACATTGTGTTTGGAGCCTATAGAATGATACAAGATACAAGGTAAAGGGCATAGTCAAGGTCTACATCTATCCTAGGTTACATGTGCCATTGCAAGGAATCTGCCTGAGGACATAGGAAACAATCATATAAGATTTAGAGAATGAATCCGTACACATCAGTCACATCCTGCCTATCAGCATCATGATCGCCGTCGATGGGGTTAAGGACATACCCATGTTTGCTAAACTACTGATGAGGAGGGTATTTGAGAACTTGTACTCGGAATGGTACCTTGGTTATCTATAGTAGGGGTGCACCTCTTCGTACTTGACTACTCGGCTTGCTCTGCAGCTCAAGTGGCAAGCATCAACTGACGTTTTGACGTGTCTGCTCCTGCATCACGCATGATCCTAGAACGGTATATATTCAGCGATCTATAATGTTGCAGTACACTGCATGTTGTCGCCTACTGTTGCAAGTCAGCTTGATCATCTCCTGGTTCTCTACCAGCCTGTCATAATTAATGTTGCTTGCTTGACTTCATCCTGGTGCTGGGATACGATGAACCATATTTCTGAGATACTCGAGACTGAACAGGTCGGAGATGAACTCATGGCTCTATCTTTCTTCCGTCTATGCTGTCAGCCTCATAAGTTTGCATATCTGTTTGACAGTGGTCCAACGCACGACAGATTGGTGATGCACTTCGGTTCCTGTAAGTTGACGCTGCGGACAGTGAGTCGTACAGACCACCTCAGACAGTGATAAGAGCAGGTACTATGTATATTCACCAGGGCATAAAAGTACTCCCTGTATCCCAAGACATGCATCAGTAACACCACACATGATCATCCTATGTGCTTACTGAATACTTTTGAATCATTCTCTTCGCTGTACGCAACCCAGGTGTCATTGCCAGACTTGTGGGAATGTGATGGTTGTATAGTGGGGTATGTTCATTGGCAGGAAGCGAGATGCCCTTCAGTTGATGCAGGGCCAGGTGTGTACCCTCATGACGGTGTGCCACAGCGAGATCATCCTGATTGCCATGCGATGTATCAGCCGTTCAGAACCAGATATGTGGGAGACCACAGGGCTATAAGCTGCGTCTTCCGAAGCTTGTTCCAGAGGATACCAGATCGACGGTGGCCAGACTGGAGCCATAGGTACATGCCAATGTAGCCCTGAAGCGAGATGGAGAGTTGTGAGAAGGGAAAACAGGCAGCCATACTTGGATGCCTGCATTGCTGACAGTGAATGTACGAAACTGCTGAGAATGTGCTGCATCACGAAGTGCGACTAGTTCACATTGATGTGCCCGTCTGTTCCTTCCAAACATGTCAATGCATCGTGGGTTGCTGAGTTTGTTCTCTTCGATGTACTCCACCGGTTTATCAACGAATTCGTTAGGTTCCACCTTCCTGATTCTGCCACAACTCCAAAAGTTGCTCGGATCCTCTGTGAGGACACTGCCAGTCCACAGCATCCACGTATGCCACACGAATATCCTATGAGACAAGTCATAGCAGAGGCAGTGCAGGGATGGGGACAGGCTCAAGAACGGTGTACAGAGGCTACATGGCACTGTGGAGGGTAGACGAGCGATGTATCTCAGATGGGTGAACCCGGCTCAGGCAAGTTTCCGATACATGGTCTCCCGCAAGATCTCTGTGCTTGCACTGTCGAGCCCACACCATCTGTATAGGCAATGCCGTCAAGACTCGAGTCTTCATATATGCGATTCTACTTGCACATTGAGAGAGTTTGTAGCCTATATAACCTGTTGACGCTGGTCTATCACACCTCCACTGTCAATAACGAGGCACCTCCATAAACCTTCACATGTACATGCAGGGGTAACTCGAATAAGAAAAACATAACTCACAACATGCAAATGGGTGGGGTATCGTGCATGTTATGCCACAGCACAGATATGGGGGACAAGGACACCACTCGAAAGCCCTTGTCGAGTAGTATACAGTCCCTGAAAAGCGAGAGAAATGGCTTCGTAAAGGGGGAGATACGATGTGTGCAGCGACATGGGGCAGCTGGAGAGGACAGAAGGGGAGGCTCCAGAACGACGATGGCTGTGGTGACATAAACTGTGGGTGAGGCTAGGGGACACAAGAGTTAACACAGGAAAAAAAGGATCGTACTGACCTGTCCATCCGTTCTCAAGATATCTGCAAAAATGTCCAAGGGTATCCCCTGGAAGCAAAAGGTTGAATAGCTCCACAACCAGGAAGACCATGGCAATGTATACACCGTGTCGAGGGCCCTCGCCGAGTAGCATAGTGACCTCTAAAAGCGAGAGGCTTGGCAGTGAAATGTGGAAGACCGTACTGCATGATGAACTACCGCACTACCGCATTACCGCGTGATGAACTACCGTATTACCGCACTACCGCAATACTGCGTGACGAACTACCGTATTACCGCATTACTGCAGTGTCTGGTGTCCTCCTTCCAAACTTCCGCCATACCGCCAAAAAAGTTCCCGTTTTCAGCCGCGCCGAAGCGCGGTCGTCCGGCTTTCCATACCAACGCCCTTGTTCTGGAAACTCGCACACTTTTGCATGAGTGACCGCATCCCAGATGATCACCTCCCCTTCCAGGTCTGCAGACGCAATCCACCGCCCATCCTGGGAAACGACAATAGAGTTGATACATTTACCCGCTCGCGCACTGTTGGACCTTGTTGTTGTCCGTCTTCAATCTCCCATCGACGGATACAACCATTGGCATCTCCTCCTACTATCTGACTTTCGTTCGCAAAGGTGACTCTGCGTAAGCCACTCTGAGACACAGTCTCAATCCGCGTTGCATCTTTAATTACCACCACGGTGAGCTGTCAATAGGGCCGTTTCAGCTTCTCTGACAGCCGGTACGCACCCATCGTCTTCGTTGACAGCCCGCCAGTAAAACTTGTCCTGGAGCTTAAATTGGAAAAGAACGATGCATCGTGGACTTCCCCGCGACACCCCGATGTAAGATCAGCACGTTCCTCACTGAGTTACATATCGATATAGATCAGCTGCGATCAAGGTTACACATGTGTTATATCAATAGTCGGGATGCATGACAATGTCAGGCACTACAGGTGTACACGACACCTTGGTTAAAAACTGAGATCACTGACACGGTAAGCACCAGCCTGGGTTGGGTCCTCTCCGCCAGTTCTGCAGTCACCTCCAAGGTTAAGTTTACATAGGGACTTCGATCGGAGCTCGCAGCGTTATATACATACATATGCCTCTTTTGACAGCATAGCATGCTGAATCCAAAATATGTCCCATTATAATTAGCTCCAGCGCGTATAATCCCGATGAGTATGCACGACTCCAGGACACCAATAACAAAAACTATGTATGATGAGGGTGGTAGTACGGGAGAGACAGACAGAGAGAAAGAAATGGGGGATAATGCTTGTATACACGTTGAAATATGGCAGCACGTCAAGACTAATAGATAGGTTCGTGGCTAAAGTCGCATTGATCACCGTACTTGCACCTGTTGTATGGCAAGGTCGTTAGTTTTTTCTGGTCTCACGGATATAGAAGAAAAGAACTGAAGCAAAATAAATTAATGCTCGCCTTCCTTCTGCGAAGAAACTGCATGGTTTTCGTTTACTACTTCTATACGATCCGTCATCCCCACCGCGTCCCCGGCCTCCTCGACCACCGCCGCCGCGACTACGACCGCGCCCTCTATCAGACGACCATTTTCCTCGATTAGTATGATTCGTATCGTCAGAGTACTCTTGTTGTCCAAAATCGGATCCGTACGTAGTCGAATTCGCAGCAGAAACGTCCCAGCTCTGGTCCATGCCAACAAAATTAGGAGGCTGTGCACTTGGCTGACCCTGACCGGGATCACCAAATAAGACTTGGGCTTGCTGCAGTAACTGTTGCATCTGCTCCGGCGGAATGGTCGTTAGGATACTAGGATCGAAGCTTAACGGCATAGCAGTAGCCGACCCGTTGGGCGGATGGAGTCCCATAACCTGGTCAACTGCGCCATTTGCAAGTTGTCTTACAAGATCCGCAACGGATACCTGCTGACTTGAAGGGACTTCGCTCCAAAAGATATTGTCGCTTTCGGGGCCGACAGTCATCAACTTGACACCCGCATCTACCTCCTCCTCGGCGATCGTCGTTGAAGGCTCTCCGGGACTCTCGGGTATCTGCGACACATTCATATACAAGGCACCGAGGGCCGTCTGCTCCCGCTCCTCCTGTACAGACTTTTCGAGACTTAGTTGACCGCGCTGCACCACTTCAATATCAATTGGGATATCGATTGCTGGGAGAAGCGAGAAATTTCAGATTAAATTCTCTTTATTCAATGTAGAAGTGACGCACGTATTGGGTCCATCCAGTCGATGAGTTCTTCGAACAGATGTGCATGCAATGCCGCACCCTCGCCCCGATCAAGATCGCGAAGACTGTGAGCAGTATGTACGCCCTATTGAACGGCATCAAAACACGTGACATCAATGTACTGTACAGAAGGAAACGGAGTAAAGCGCTGACATCTACTGGATCATCGTCGTAAACAGCACGCTCGATTAGCCGGATCGACTCCAGCTGGCCATCAGGTGCCCATGTCACTGACTTCCGCTTTATCTTGCCAGTGACACCAGCTACGAAATTTGCTGTGGGTGTACTGGCCGCGGAAGGGGGAGTAGGTGCTGCAGGCGACTCCTTCCGTGCTTTACCCATCGATTTGAGTGCTTCTTGGAAAGGGTCGATAGATGAAGGTTGGGCGATGTTAAGGTCTGGTTCCTTCTTGACGGGTGCAGGTGCCTTTTTAAAGCTTGGAAGCTTTGGTTTCGGTTTTGGCGCAGAAAAAAAAGAAGAATCAGATCGGGAGTCCTTGATCGCAGGGACACCAGGTTTCGTCTCTCTCTTCACCACGGTCGCCTTCGCCATCGGCGCTGGGGTCGAGGAAAAGGTGGCCTTCTTCGTCGGTGGCTGTGCTTTGGCCGCAGGAGGTTCGGTTGGCTTTCGCTTTTTCACTTTCGTGTCTAAACCTTGGGCTTGAGCGCTTAATCACCGAACGAGACTGACGTGACCCACCCTCTGTAGAATTGTTCTCCGAGCCTTGTTTCGTTGCAGCCTCGACTAATTGTCGCCATTTGCGCTCTAAATTCGACGCCATGTCCTTGACAGCTACAATCAGACGATAGAGGGCACCATCGTTAGACATATTGTGCTCATTTGCTTCGAACCCGTAATACTAATAAGTATGCACGCTTGCAACGATGCAGCGCAAAAATGTACATATCTCACGATTGGACGCATGCAAACAGACAAGTAAGAAATGGAACCGGACAATTGCTCACCTGGCGCTGGTGGGTCCTTTACCAACTTGACGATGATCTTCCCCAGTTTCGAAGCTTTCAACGCATCGACGGTCATGGGTAATCTGTCCACGATCTAAAGGACGTATTAGGAGGCATGATCTCAAAAGGTGTAACCAGCCATTAAACTGACATGAAGCAACGGCATTATAGTTTTAACTGACTTATCCAGAAGACCGGCTTTCAGCCATTCACGGGTGATATCCATAGCGGTCGGATTTTCCAACCATGCTCGAAAGTAGTGGTTACCCGCATTATCTCTGATTTTGGTCAAGATCTCGAACCGTAACTCGGCGTCCACGTCCTGAGATCCATAGTCGTCAAGTAGTCCCACTAGCGAATTTACTGCGCCAGCACCCGTAAATGAGGTCGGCTGTAAAAGTGGTCGGACATCAGTAGAAAGCTTGGTCCTCCGAGTCTCAGAATTAACGGTTGAACTTGACGCAACCGCTGATACCGATGGTTGGATCCCAGTTTGTGGAGTGGAAGGGGAGTGAAGGACGTGAGGAGCGAGGGTGGTTTGAACCTGGGATGGTTGATGCTGTGGCGAATAAAAATGCGATGGAAGAACATAAGCGGGATTAATCGATAGTGTAGGCTGTTGATACGAGTACTGGGTCTGTTGCTGCTGCGACTGGGGTTGCGTCCGCTGAACGTTCTCGTGACTGGAAGTTTGAGCGTAACGTTGAGCCGATTCGGATCCGCTCATCGTGGTCAGAACGGGACTAATCAGGCGTGTTAGTGCCAACGATAAGCGAGAAGATCTAAATTTTTCGTACTCGATCATCATTTGCGATTGGGTTGAGTTTGCAGGTGGTGATGGCTGCTGTTGAGAAGTCGACGCCTGAGAAGCGGATAGGGAAGCTGAAGTTGCGCCGTTCAGCGTCGAGAACGTAGTGAGGGGCAGTGGGGTAGGCTGGGTCGACCATGACATCGCAGTGTATGGCACTGCATTGTATGGACCGGGAACGGGAACGGGCGGATAGAACGGCGGGAAGGCTTGTGGAAAGTAGGACTGAGGTGGAGGCGATATCGAGTTCGATGTCGATGGGCCTGCGTGCGATCGTCAAACGTGGCTCGTCCAATAAAAAAAAACAGGAGGCATCCTCATGGCAGCAGCGTTGCATTTGCATTGCTGCGTTGATGGGCGCTTAGAAAGATGCTTACCCGGAATGTCACCCAACCCAAAGTCGCTCAAATCCAAACCTGGTTGCGCAGTAGGCGACCCGTTGCTGCTGGCGGTGGTCGTCGTGCGGTCTTTCCAGTCGTTGTTGGACGACAGACTGGGGTCGACGACAGCCTGTTCGGTGATATTCTGCGACCACTGATTGGGCGCGTTGGAGTACATACTATCCATCTGGACAGATTTTCTTTTTTTCTGCTATTCCTCCGTTTCTCAAGCGTTATTGGGCAACACTAAGGGCTTATTTCTGTGCAATCGGGACGCGGGAAAAGCAGAGAAGAAAAACGCAGACGATATAACCAGCCTTCTATCACCTTTTGTAGGGGCCGCCACGCTCAACCGCCTGCGGATTCTGTCTCTGTGATGGTGCTGAGAGTCGAAGCGCACCGTGCCACCCGAGCGGGAGGAGGCTCTGTTGTAATACATTTCATTCTCCGCCTACTTCGGCGTTTCAATTCACTCCGGCATGTCGGCTGGGGTTAACGCGTGCTTATCGTCGCCGGATCTTCTTTGGAGGGATGTACTGTATACACGTCGTACCTTGCGACGATGATGATACTGACTCAACACAATAGCACAAGACTATGTATTCGTCGAGGATTTCGGGTACGCCAGTTTTACGAAGCGATGACAAAGTTCTATGAACGACGTTCAAATGTGGCAGGTCATTTTTTTATTTATTGTGTCGTCCTTCTTGCATTGGCTGATAAGGGACCCTGTTTATTACCAATGTGACCAGGTTGGCTAGTTGGGTTTCAATTTATTAGCAAACCTAATAGCCATCAACAAACAAAAGCTTATAATTGCTTACAACTATCAACAAACTAGTCAAATTTTCCCTCTTCCTAGTTTACTCTCGCAAAACACCCCCCATCTCAACTAGCACGCGTCCCGCCACTTCGCATTCCACCATGGCTACTAAACCCTCCAAGGAAGAGCCTTTAGATGTAGAAACAACTCGATCTCAGGTCCGCGTTCGCGTCGTGTCGTGCCACAATGGCCAACTCTCATGCTCTCCTATCCTAGTTCATCGCCAAGCTGACCACCACCGCCGACGCGATGCGCAAATTCAGCACCTTTGCTGACACGCTCGCCAAAGTGGTTGCCAAAGTACCACTAGATGACCCCGAGATCGTCGAGACGCTTCAGGCTGTCGTCGACGCGACACCCACTGTCTCCAGGAAGCGTAAGCTTGCCGAAGTGACCGAAGAAGTCGGGAAGAAGCGTAAACGCGAAAAGAAAGTAAAGGATCCTAATGCTCCGAAAGCTCCCCCTTCCGCGTACATCATGTTCCAGAACGACGTCAGGACTCGCGTCCGCGCAGATCACCCTGGCCTTCAGTACAAGGAACTGATGGGGTTGATTTCAAAGCAGTGGAACGGACTCTCTCCAGAGAAGAAACAAGTGGGTAAAGCATTCATCCGCTCATAGCTACTCGCTGACGTGCACGCGCCAGCCTTACTTTGATAAGGTCAACGACGCAAAGAAAAACCACGAAGTGGACATGGCCAAGTACATCGCCGAGCATCCTGGACCAGAAGAAGGGTCCACTTCCAAGCCAGTCAAGAAAGTGGCAGAGCCCGTTCAGGAAATTGTCGAGAAGCCAGCCAAGAAACCCGTATCCGCTGTATGCTACTCACTTCTCGGCGTTTATGCCGATAGTCTGACACTGTAGCTAGAAGGCAGCCAAACCTGCTCCCAAGCCTGCTGAACAGGCGGATTCGTCGGAGTCTGGTTCTGAGGACAACTCGGCATCGTCGGATGAGGAAATCGAAACTGCTAATGGAAGGCAATCTGACGATGATACAGGGGCCTCTGAAGAAGAAGAAGTGAAGGAACCCACCCCTCCTCCAGCAAAAAAGGCCAGAAAAGAGAAGGGGGGGAAGAGAAAGTAGTCGGATGTGGCAGTTTGACACGCTGAGCCGGTTTGTGGGGTTGTTTTTGTTTTGTTCCCTTTTGATATTATACGAGACCCTCCTTGGTACCATACAGAGCTGCATGCGATTTTGTTGACGATCCTATTTGTGAATTCGGTTGCATGATATTGGTGTCATAATATTCCGTTGGCTGTTTCGGTGGACTGCATGAGCACTGCGTTGCCAGATTTCTTGTGATTCTGTATCCACAGCGGTTCGGAGACTAAAAAGCGCAGCCGTAGCCAGCCTGCGTAAACTACAGCAAACCAGTGTCTACAGGTGTCAAATCAGCAGATGCTATAAAGGACCAACAGTCATCCAACCCAGCCACCCGCTCACATCTCATCGCGTTATCAATGTCGTCTCCTCCCCTCAATCCCGATACAAGAGAACTTCCCCCTGGCTGGATACAGCAGTACGACAGCCAGTGAGTGTCTCTGAGCAGTCTCGCCTATAGCGGTGTTGATCGTCTCGCGACAGGTATGGACGATGGTACGGATCTCTCTTTCAGTACGATGAAATGCGAACCACTCGGTTGCAACAGGTTCTATGTGAATACGAGAGAACGACCACCACGATCTATCTGGGAGCACCCCTTGGGTCCCCCTCAACCGAACTATGACCGTTCAGCAGGGTACGGGCAGCCTGGGTACCAACCTCCGTACAATGCTCCTCCACCACCTGGTTATGGTTCGTATGGAAGCTACGGTAATGCGCCTCAAGGCGGCTACCCGGGTGGAAGCTACAATCCGAATCCTTATCCGCAAGAGAACAGGGGTACGCAACATGTGGTCTTCGCTTTACGTACAGTGTACTTGACCTTCCTGTTCAGGCCTCTTCGGCCGTGGAAGCGGACACCAACAGCAGCCTAAGAAAAGTGGGATGGGGATGGGAACAGTGTTGGGGGCGGGTGAGTAATGCTGCGATAACTGCACCCACATTCGACGTATAAATGAACATGCGATTGCGCAATCCAGGTGCTGCCGGTCTGCTTGGTGGCGCTCTTCTCGAGAACGCTTTCGAGGATCACGACGAACATGAGAGAGAGGAGGGTTATGACCAAGGGTATGATCAAGGGTACGACCAAGGGTATGACCAAGGTTTCGACCAGGATTTCGGTGGAGGAGACTGGTAATTGATGTGGCTAATCGTGTTTGGCGGAATGTGGTACGCACTTATGATGGCGATTGTAAACCTGGCCGTGCATCCAACCAGATAGATGCTCTTTTTGATATGCGCCTTGGTGTACATCTTTGTTTTTCTGGAATCAGTATTGTTTGCGGCATCGAATCTCAATTGCCGTGACAAAACGCCGGGTGCTATTACAGATTTGGCAGAAGAACACAGTTTAAAAAGTCCACTTCAACACTTCGCAATGATCAGCCAGACTACGGGGATGATATCACACCGATGATAGGCCATCATGAGTCTCACAGCTTAACCATATGTAACTGTTATGATGAGTTATTTCTAGTATTCCAGGCCAAGGATGACAATGCCCGTCAGTATCGAGTAGACCACCAGGCCATACTCTCCAGTCATATTATCAGTTCTAACGTGGCTCTTGTCTTTATCATGCACGAGGTACTGTATACCATGTGAAACTCGAGACTTTGTACTTCATTAGCACCGCATTCTGCTTAGTCTGAGTCTGCCATAATCCACTCTTGTACTGCTGAAGTACTTCTCGGTTCTTCCCCCGTTTCAAATGTGCTTATCCACAAGTTAGGCCTTCTTCCTCTTCATATGAGTTTTGACCCATCCGGGGAGCAGATGTGCGGTAGCAATGCAGGTGTCTCTGTTCTCCCCAGTGTGGGTCAAGGGTAATACGTGTCCTCAAACTCTGCGTTAACATTTCGTTTACCCAATCTTTTCAGCGCCGATCAAGGTCAGGTCGAAGCAGAAAGAAATGTAGCGCGAGGGAATTTCTTGGACATGATGACCCCTGCTCAAGCATACGCGCACGCCGTGAAAACGGGGCAGGACTACAATCGCACACTGCACTACACCATCGAACGCAAACAACCCTTGAGGAACGCTCCCGATCAGCCAACACCTTTATCGCTGAGCAGTGTTAATGCTAGTACCGAGCGTGGAGGTTTGTATGCTCAACGCTTGTACGCGAGTGCAACGAGCAACAGGTCTGCGTCGAGTTTGCCCTCCAGCAACAGCCCTACCAAACCGACTGATAAGCCTCCTTCCGTTATACCACCCGTCCCAGCTGTCCCAGACATTAGGCCTCTGACCCGTTCTCATCACCATCGCAGTTCATCGCGTTCGCCCTCGGTCGCTGATACCAGTGTGCCTGGTCCTGCGACTCGGACCTTCAACGTCGCGGATCTTTACCATAGCAGTTTACCTCGAGGAGATATTCGATCGCTTAGGACTTGCTTGTCTGGTCCCGGCTCCTTCCCCCCTACCCGAGCTAGGACTGAACCCGCTCCTCTTTCTGCACCTCCGTTGCACGCGCCGACACCCCTCGCTGCTTACCCTCTCTTCCAGGCGTCGGTTTCACAGATGCAGCTGCCACAAGATGGTGCGCTGTCAAGCCCCCTTTCGCCAGAGGGTTTTTTATCTGGTCGTCCAAGGCACAACTTGTCAGCCCACGACGTCCAGCATGGTACCCTTAACCGTCCATCTTCATGCGCAGCGTCGAGTCCACAAGCTCCATCGTCCGTTTCCGTACCCGCAGTTCATGTAATGACACCTCCACTGTCTACATCCCCTAGACCCATGACCGATAGGCTGGTTGGTAGGAGTAGAAATGTGTCTCCATCCTTCTCACTACCTGCGGAGAAGAGTGCACTCCAGGGAACGTCACCAACAGTTGAGGAACACTATCCATCCCAGAAGGACTTGCCACTGCTACCGCCTTTTGAATGTATGTGACAGGGTGGTTTCGTTGGATGATTGATTAACTATGAAACACTAGCTGCCATATCATCTGTACCAGCATCGGTTCCCGTTCTTAGGGCAACGTCTTCTCCGATGTCTCCCTCGCCATTGTCATCCGAACGACCATCCAGTATCGCATCTCATCAGCAGGAGGACCTTCCGCGTTATACGCCTTCAGATCATCCTATTTCATCCTCTTCCCCACCCTTCGGCGACGAGAAGTCGGAGTTACCATACCGATCCGTCTTCCCTTCACCTGCGGAGCCATCTGTCGACCGCCGTGTTTTACCTGCTGTTCCATTGTCTTTCCAGTCTCCTCGTTTGATCGCTCAGAGTCACGGCGACACCATCATATCGACTTCGCCTCCGTCCGTTTCTCGGTCCCCGCCTTCACGAAGTTCTCCGCGCTCAACAGAGAGTTTATCGGCTGTTGGGAATTCGCCTCCCCCGCACAGTGAGACGAGCGTTTCACCTGTCGCCTTGCGTACTCCAGAGCCTACAGTGCATCCCACTGAACAACCTGCTGTCAAAAAGTAGTTCATCTCTGCTTGCATTCGTATGGTTCCACTGAAGCTTATGTGTTGTACAAAGCTCTTTAGACGCCCTTCGCCTTCCGAACCCATACGACCAAGAACGGGATGAGGCTTCCCATAACACAAGCTCATCGGCACCTTCAGGACCGTCATTACCTACTTCACTCGAACCGAGTCAATTTGCGGATGATCTCATGGACGCTATTGAGAATCTTATGGGGGAGGGTTCTTCACGAAATTGACTCACTCGAGAGATGTCATTCACGATCCGACCGAGTGTCGGTTATTGATTCGGACGGAAGGTTCAGAAGTATTCTCACTGGTACGTGTTGCACGAAAGGCATGTTGGATATAACTCAAGCACTCCGGAGAAATGACACTTTTCGTCCAAGTCTGATTATCATAGCTACCCTCTGTTCATATAAACCACATACACTCATCTATGTACGTCTCCGGATACTCATCGTCGTGCTAGGGCTGTTCTTTGTGTCACGTATATATGTTATCATAGTTGTGCAGACATGGGTTTCTTGGGTGGGTCTCTTGTAGTTAGGAGGTCAAACAGTCATATTAGCGACCATTGGAACTGTGTACTAGTTGTGCCGTGAGGGTAGTTGAAAACAAAACCACGTTGTAAGTCGCAGAAGATCATTGCAAAGTCCAATAGGTTTTTCCTGCCTGAGAATCAACGACACTATGCATCCCACAGTACATGCCTACAGTGAGATATAGTTTTAGGAATTCTCTCTCCCCACCTTTACTGGTTATTCTTCAGATACTGAAATTCTACACACCAACAAGCCCTCCTCGAGTGTGGACTCACCTGATTCAAGAGCTACCTTGGGCTCTTGTTGCTGCTTTTGCTTGGAACGCTACACGGGCTTGTGAGCACCTCATACTAAACATGAGAGACAGAAATGATGCCGACACACCACAATGTAAACCGCACAGGTCATGATAGTCGCAGTCCCAAGTAATGACAGGAGAGCCGGTATAACTTTGAAAAAAAAATAATGCCTAGTACGTCTGCAAAGATCACCTGGACGTAGACTCCAAGCGTTCCACGAGCAGCAGTCTCACGCTGAAGCGCCATCGTCAGCTACATCTGTGATTCCATCAGAGTTAGACTATGTCGTCAAACCGCGACGGGGTGTATCATACCTGTTGAGTGAAAGTGAAAATACCTATCAATAGCAATAGTACATTCCACTGCCATTGCGTTGGGTATACGACGGGTTCCCTGGAAAGAAATAATCTACGAAATAAGAATAGTGATCCCACATGATGAACCTACCCGACCGTTGATACTGTGACACACCACAAGGAGAGATAAGCCATCGAGTGCATTGCGTGTGCAGGTGTTCCGATGGCACCAATCGCATTCACTGTTATACATGCACTTAGCACGGAGTTGCAAAATCGACAACTAAGAATGAACGCACTTGCGAATGTGGCTATCATAACACCCATCACTAGCACCCCGCATTCAAGTGAAGCGTGAACCGCATGGAGCGGCTGCCATACAAGGTGGCACGCAACCTGTCCCAGGCACCAGCATTTACTGCAGGTTCACCGAGGTCTGGACCTCTGGCACTTTCAAACAAAAATGGAGGTCTCGCGATCAAGACAACAACGAAGAGACTGAAAACTGCACTACAGCCGGCTGTAAGTGAAACTAACAAATTCCTCCATTGAAAGCGCTGACATGATGCAAAAGCCTCCCTCTTAGAATAGGTCTCTCCATTGAACGGACGACTTGCTATTCTCGTGAATATAGGCCCAACGAATGTCAGGACAGTGGCGTCTCCCAACAAGAGATATGTATTGAAGTGCATAAAAAACCTAGAGCGTTAACGACCGTCGGTCGGAGAAACGGGTCTGGAATTTTGCGGCAATCTTACGTCACACGGTTGAAGATCAAGCCGAGGACGCCGCTGCTACGGGAGGACGCACATGTATATCTCGAGGTTGGCATAAAACAGGAGTTGGAAAAACATTGTATTACCATGGAGACCATCACAAGCTACGAAGCCGTTAACATGAGCAGGCAAAAGCAACTGCTGAGCAGCAATTACCGATGGTGCTCACCTCGAACGTGGGAACTGGTGGTTCTATCTGGTTCAATACTTTGATGGTGACGTTCATAAACGGTACGAACAACTGCGATAGCATGACAAGTGAAAGTCCGACATTGTTGTGCACGCCTTCGGCAGAATTCCCCTGGAAGGTGCAACAACACTCCCTCCACTGCGTCATTGCCGGGATGGCATTAGCATATGGATGGATAGAAACTGATGAAGTACCACGTGCTTGTCATCCTAGATCCCTGCACGTTGATATCTCCCCGGACAGGATCTTATGCAGGGGCAGCGTGTGCAGTCTCCGACCTCGTCCTCATGGTGGTCTGTAGGCGATCACCGCGTTATCAGTAGAGTTATGCGATGGCCGTGGGCTCTACAAGTGTGGGCTTGATTACTCATGCATCTTCCGTTTCGAGACTGTTCAGAAACAAACAACCAAAAGAACCAGCATGATTGCTTACACTGAGTTCTCGGCCGTTGTTTGTACCTGGTAGGAAGAGACATTTATGCGGTTGTGCTGTAAACTACCAGCACAGCCCAGTAAATGGACTTCCTAAACCGCGTTCCCGTCCGGGAATCACGGGGCACGCGCGCTGGTGGTAATACACATGTACTAAGGCGAGGGCAGGGGGTGGGTGCTGCCGGAGGAGGCAGTTGAGGTAGGTGGAAAGATGGACTTGCGTGCGGGCGGTATGAGAAAGTTACAGTGGTGGTGCCGTGCAAGTATCTGCGTTTACAACCTGCCGGTGCGGGGGGGGAAACAGATGAAAAGAAACGCACCAGAACCCCCCTTATTGCTGAAGCTAAACCAGGCGACAGTGACCTGCGCCCAGATCCATGTGGGAATAATACCGCAAAATTGTCTCATACTGGCAGCTCAGCTGGTTCCGAGACTCGCGGAATCAAGAGTGAGTGGATGGACGAACCGGCGTGTTATCCGTCCACTCACTCTTGATTTCGCGAATGTAAAAAAAGGCTCGATACTATCCATGCCTATTTGACCATTCGTGCCGAAATAAGTACTCAAAGTACAAAACGACATTGGTCATGTTGCTGATCAATGTAATTGGTCGTAGGGTTATCTGACAGACTTGTTGAAAGAGAAGAGTAGAGCCATTTGCGACGAGGGACGACCTGATCGTCACATTTACCCTCCGGTGTTTACATAACCCTTGTCTTTCTTCCATCTCTGCCCCACTTCTGAGAACGGTAGATGATGCTAGCGAAACAGTAGAAAGAAGTGGTTTCTTGTCCCCGACGAACAATGTAAATAGGAGATCGAGTTTCGGATATGTTCACAACGTATCATACCACCCTGGTGCTTTCACGATCGTTTTTTGGTTATATACAGGAATAATATACTAATGTATGTATATGTTTCCTGGTTGGGCGTTCACGTGGTACTCATAAGGAGTGGCAACATTCTACTTTCACCGTTTCACTTCGTACTTTTCCCAGCCAACCGTCTCTAACTTGTCCACTTTCTCCATCACTTCCGTCTCAAGCGTCTTCAGGTATGTATCCATAGCAGTGAAGAGATGCGGCATTCCAGCTCCCAAAATGCGCACCGCCAGTAATCCTGCGTTCATCCCGCCATTAATGGCGACAGTCGCGACAGGGATGCCACGCTGCCGAAAGGATACCGTCAGCCAAGTCACACCTCGGGGTATCAACTGAACACACATACCGGCATTTGCACGATACTGTGGAGCGAATCGACGCCATCAAGGGAACTTCCCTTGACCGGCACACCAATAACAGGCAATGGCGTCATGGCCGCGACCATCCCAGGAAGATGTGCTGCTCCACCGGCACCGGCAACGATGACACGCAGGCCACGAGCACCAGCAGAACGAGCATACTTGACAAGGCGGTCTGGTGTCCGATGAGCAGACACAATCGTAAGTTCATACGGAATAGAAAATTTGTCCAGGATGCGCGCGGCTGGGAGCATTACTGGGAGGTCAGAGTCGGAGCCCATAATAATTCCGACAAGAGGGTGTTTGCTTGAATGCCCACTGCCCGGTTGCTGAGGTAAGGGAGCATAGCGTTCGAGTTCCTCTGCTTCACGGGCGCCTCCACCTGGGAGTGCAGACAGAAGAGGCCGTAAACGCGCGCGTACGGTGGCGTCAGAGTCGCCAACGATGGTAACATGACCCATCTTACGACCCTTGCGGCACTCGGATTTTCCATAGAGGTGAACCGCACAACCTGGTACAGTAAGTGCAGTAGCAGCGAATGTGTGAATTTCATCCATAGACGGGGAAGCGCCGATGATGTTGAGCATGGCGGCCGAAGGCACTTTCAGCGCCGTGGAGCCTAGAGGTAGAGAGAGTACGGCGCGGAGGTGATTCTCAAACTGAGAGGTCTCGCAAGCTTCGATAGCATAATGGCCCGAGTTGTGGGGTCGAGGGGCGATCTCATTAATGTAGATCGAACCTGTGAGGCGCATTAGACAGGAGTGCTTCGTCCACTGCAACGGCCTTAAAAATACCGTTTTCCATCAGGAACATTTCAACCCCGAAGATGCCCGCGCCTTGGAAGGTTTTGACGGCAGACTCTGCTATCCGCTGGGCACGTTCGGCCACAATAGGATCGGAGCTGCGCAAAGGTGCAAAAACGAGATGACATATGTTGTTCTTGTGGACGGTTTCTGCAGCAGGGTACGAGAGCACGTCGCCTTGCGTAGTGCGGACGACCATGACTGCGATTTCTTTTATGAAATCGACCCACTTTTCAGCGTAAAGTGGGCGGTTTCCGAGAGCTTTGAGTGCTTCGACGGTGTCGCCGACCTCCCGTACAACGAAATTGCCCCGGCCATCATACGCCAATGTCCGGCTCTTGAGCATGAACGGGAGACCGAGGGTAAGGGCACACTGTTGTATCGACTCTATGGTGGACTCGACAGGAATGAACTCTGAGACAGGACACCCCTGATCACGCAAGTGCAACTTCTGCACAAGTTTGTCTTGGATGACCTTGACAGTAGATGGGCTGGGGTGGATGGCAACCCCTTGTTCGGACTCGATCTCTTCCAGTACACCCACATCCACATGTTCGATTTCCACCGTAAGAACGTCAGCTCTTTGCGCAAGTTCTCTGATCTTCGCAGGATCGGTGAACGAGCCGTCTATATGTGTCAGTGATGGATCGCGTGGGGCGACGATCTGCTTGGCAGGTGCAGATTCACCGGAATCGAGGATGACGATGTCTACATTGAGAAGCGAAGCTGAGGCAGCTAGCATGCGGCCAAGCTGACCACCTCCTGTGAGGAATTAAATCATGGTTGTGAGTGTTAGATCGTGAAAATCTGGGTATCCTGGTGATATGAATATTGTTCCTAACGGAAAAAATGAGAGGAAACCTCACGCATACCCAGCACTCCAACCACCTTCTTGCTCATATTGAAGTTGTTAGTGAAGAAAGAAAAGACTAATGTGTGTTCTCGGACTACTATCTCTGCTGACTAATCATCATCCTTACAGCGAAAACACCCGCCTCAGAGACGCCATCAACGATGGCCCCGTGTGCGGCGGCAGCAACGCGGCCTGTTGCGAGGAAAAGAAACAGAAAACGGAAACGGCGCGTTGCGTCGTCCTCGTCTGAGTCGTCCTCGTCAGAAGACTCATCTTCTGATGACTCGGTCTCGTCAGTGCAACAGACAAAGGTGGCACAGAATCTTCCAAAATCAAGTACTCCTCCCAGCGGAGAAGACGACCTCTCCTCATCATCGTCGTCATCGTCGTCGTCCTCAGATGACGAATCAGAAGCGGGCAACGACATAACTAAAAAGAAGACCTCACCTCAGCCTGGTATTACGAGCCAATCAACTGAAAAGCCTACACCGTCAGCACGAAACTCTCCTTCTCCCCCTCCACCGTCTGTCGTCACCATCCCGCCCTTTATTAATCCGGGTTCACCCTGAAGACGAGCTAGCTCTCAAGGAGAAATTTCGCAAGTTCTGGATGGCATCTTTGGCAGAAGGGTTTAAAGACGATCTGGAAGTGATACGCAAGGCACGTGGACGTCAACTCTCTCCGGCCGTTGAATGAGAAGAGAGATGCTTAACCCTCACACCGTCGGTCAGGAACCCAATCTCGGTCAGTCTCGCCTAGCCCTTTTGGTCGAGTCACTTGCGGCTGGAGCTGAAGTCTTCTCCTCTACATCGACCGATGGAAACGTGAACGAGATGGAGGTTGTTGTGGATGAACTAGCGCAGGGCATCCTCGGTCAAAAAAAGGCCTTACCTGTTGAGATAACTAAGGAGCATGCATAGCGTTATATAAGTACTTCAAAATTGCAAGTGGCTCAGTGGCATTGATCACGCAACGCGTTCTGCGTGTACTGCATACACCTCGCTTGTCAGATACTTGCAAAGGTATGGTTTAAGAGATTCGGACACTATCCCCCTCAGTCTCAAGTTGTATGCGCTATGCATAAATCACCGCGGGTCAGCACATCGTTGAGACCGTTGTATAATTTATGTTTGTATTTTGTGTCAAGCATAAGGACGGACGTACAAGAAAGTAAGTACTAGTTAATATGTCAGTACCAAGACCTGAGAAGCCGGATTTAGAGATAGAAAATGACGTGATGCAATGCGTTTCAAACGGTCAAAGCGTGTTGGAGATATTCGTCTAACGTCTATTCGTATAACCGTTGAGCGTCGTGTCTCTGCAACAACAGAACCAAAGGTGGCTTACCTTGTCCATTTCGTCCAGCTGATGAAACGCCCCCGAATAAATGTCTCTAATGTCAGGGTGCAGAGACTGGACTTCAACTGATTTCCCAAAGAGGAGTGCATCCACAGGGTGCAAAGGAGGTTCGACAGGATGGGGGGTCTTGCTCGCGATCTCAATAATAGCCATCATCTGCGACACGCCGAAGTCGTCCTTTGGAATATACGGTCGTTTGACTGGAAGTTTGGGTATGGTGGCAGTTTGTGGACTCCCCGTGGGACTGAGTAACTGTGCAGTGGGAGTTGCATACGCTGATGGTGACAGGTCCGACATCACAGATGCGATGGATGGCTGGCGATTGGCATGGACTTGAGAAGAGCCCGCGGTGGGTGTCTGAGGGCTACTCGAACGTGCGCGACTGTAACGACCATCTGCTGTAGGTGTTGGGTCGCGCGAGCCTAGTCCTACGATTGGGGACGCCGTTCTCCTCCCTCCAGCGAGCGGGGTCGGCGTACGACGATCGGTGCGAGGCGTGGGCCCATCATCAACAGAATATTCAGACGATGGCGAATTGGATCGTGCAGAGTGCAAACTGTCAGTCTGGCTTAATACCGACTGTGGAGTCAACATTTGTGACTGAAGCCGCCCGTCCTTAATTTTGGTCAACACTCGATCGATCTTTTCATTCATTCCACTTTTGGTTCGATCGAAGGCGCCTTCCAATAGGTCGTTCTTGTGCGCTCCGCTCGTCTCGCGCAATTCCTCCTCCACGATGTCGCTGATATCATACGACTCGCCGTCTTGGACGTACGAATACCGCATCTTCTCATTGGAGTCGTACCGCGAACTACGAATCATCGCATTTCCCGGAAGAAGGACATCAACTCCACGCAGAGAATTCGCCTGGGTTGACAAAATAGCG
The DNA here is from genome assembly GCA_024613145.1 of Pisolithus marmoratus. Taxonomy (NCBI): domain Eukaryota; kingdom Fungi; phylum Basidiomycota; class Agaricomycetes; order Boletales; family Pisolithaceae; genus Pisolithus; species Pisolithus marmoratus. The sequence continues at coordinate 46,616 of JANFAE010000224.1, read as the reverse complement.
CGCTGCTTTTCTCGCAAAGCAGCCCTTTGTGCAGCGATAATCTCCTGACGAGAAAGCTGCTTGGGCCTGACCTCCTCTAATGATGCGTTGCCAGGGTCGGAGCTGACACTCGACCCCGAAATAGAATCCCGTAAATGCTGGAGCGCAATTTCGTCCAGGGGAGCAGACAGACGGTTGCGCGAAGTAGATGCGCGGTAAGAGATGGCACGACGAAGGACAAAGATAGGGTCTTCAATACTGACATCCTCGATACTTCCAAGTAGCTGCGCAGAATCCATGGACCTCCGCTTGCCTTCTTGTTGTACACGCTTGAACAGCGGAGGCCGAGGGTATGCGTCCACCACTCTACTAGATGACGAAAGTTCGCGTTCTATGAAGTCACGATTAGCTGTGGTAGAGTATACATGTCAGTGAAAAGGACTCACCTTGACCTCGTACGGATGCAGTCAACCAGTAGCGAACCTTCGTAGAACTACGTCTATGAGTCAACTTGTCCTCCACTTCATCCCCTCCGTCCACTACGCCATCGACAATGCCGAAGCGCTCTAACCCAAGCTCGATAACTTCCGCGACAGTCACGTTCTTGGGGAACGTGAACACTTTGCGTCGGTAGCTTTGCGATACGCCAGAAGAGATGGAGGCGGTCGACGTCCTTTCAAGGAGCGTGTTCTTGAACACGATGGCTTCCGTTAGTGGGTCGAAAATCATATCCTCGGGAAGGTCTTCAGGGTAAATAACCAGTTGTAGAGCGAACCGATAATTCGGCGAGCTAAATCGGTCTGGGGTGACATTGACACCAGAAGACATCGACTCCGCTGTGTCACGGATCGATTCAGCAATCAACGTCTCGTCACCTTCCTCGAGCGGCGAGCTCTCCTCGCCGTTGCGGCGCTTATTGAGGTACAACTTCACAGCCGAGTCGTCAGTGAAATCGTTCATGGGCAACTTGCGGATGGCGGGATGCATCGAGAGGTTGGATGACACAGAACTGATGCTGCCTACGCTGCTCCGTTTTACTTTAGGCAACTCCATATTAGCGGCTTCGACAAGAGACTCAAAGACACGGAGGGGCTTTTCATCCGGTAACAACACTGCAGATGAGCCTTCAACCTGTTTGATAGTGAGATAGTAGTCTGCTTCGCTCTCGCCCACATGTAACCGGAAACGCTGGATCGCCTGTCGCACCAGCTCGGCAGTCGTAGTGGACGCATTGAGCAGAACAGTTTTGAAGGTTGCCTCCGTTTGGACATGTTTGCCTGCGAAAAGCCGCATCACGCTAAGCTCAGGAACGCCGACACCTTGACCATCTGCCGTAGGAGTGAGCACCAAAGATCCCGGACGGGGCCTAGACGATGGAAGGCCGAGGCCCAAGCCAGTGGCCGAAGTAGCAGGACTGCTGTGTAGATTTGAGTTGCCAAGTACAACAGGTGCAGACTGCAAGCCATAGGACGGAGCTTCCGGTGGCGAAGATGGTGAACGATTGAGGTATTGCTGGTACAATGCCTGGTGGTGCTGGTCGCGCTGGCGTAATTGGGATGCATGTTGGGAGACTTGTGCCTGCAGCTGCTGAGGGGATGCTCGCGGTGCTGACTGCTGTTGCTGCCGTGGTGCGGGCGTGGTATCAGAAGGAGTGTGGAGGGACGGTTGAGGTTGCTGCACTACCGCAGCTGCAGCTGGCTGGTCCACGTGAAGGCCAGGTTGCAAACCTGAGGAACGGCCGGACTCTTGCGACTCGCGAAGGGTGTCGGAAGAAGTGCTCTCAATGGATACCTTGTCCTTGTCCTTATCCTTGCCCTTCTTTCGTCCAAACAAGCTGAACACACCGCCCTTCTTCTTCTTCTCCTTACCTTCGTCGTCGGTAGTATCACGATTCTCCTTACGCAGTTTACCCCCAGGCGATGGCTTCGAGGGTTGGTTGGATACGGGAGACTGAGCAGTCGCTGCGCCACCCTTGTCCTTGCCCTTGTGCTTCTTCTTGGAGGCCTCCTCCAGAGCCTCGAGTTCTTCTCGTGTGCGCTTGCGCTCCTCCTCTTGTCGTTGCATGATGGCACTTGGGAGCAACGGACCCTGCCTAGGTTGCTCCTCGCGCGCAATGGAGGGTGTCACGGAAAGCTTCCTTGTTCCAGTAGCTTCTGCAGGATCGACGGTTTTGCTAGGTGAAGATGGGGATGGGGTGTGGCCGACATCGGTAGCCAAGCGATCCTTCGACGACTGATGTCGCAGTGCTTGAGCTTGTTGTGCAAGGAGTTGTTGTTCCTGCTCTTGCTGACGCTGCTGTGCTAGAAGTATCTCTTGTGCCTGTTGTTGCTGTTTATCCGCAGTACCCGACCGCAAGGAATCAGGAACCATAAGCATCTGTTGTTCCTTCAGTTTCTGGATACGATTTGCTTCTATTTCCTCGGCGACACTGTCGTCCCAACCCATGCCATCATCCGGCTCCATTTGTGCTAAGTCCATATGCTGGGTATCGTCTTGAATCTGGCTTTGCCTCTCGCGTATACTGATTTCCTCTGCAAGTTCTGGATCTTCTTCTTCGTATGCACCATCGTCCCATTCTATATCCTCTTCCTCCTCTTCCTCTTCATTCCAGACTGCTGGGGGATACCTGTGCACGGACAACGATGGTGTGAACATGACAGACTTTGTGCCGGGACATGAAGTCGTGGCTGCAGGAACACCGAGAGTGGGGGAGGGCGAATGATGGGAACCTGCGCGTGAGGAGAGGTTATTCCGCACGCGTTCGACATCCTTCTGGACTTCTTGTGGGGTGGGTTGTGCGAGCTATGTAACAGTGGTTACTGTCTATTTCTGAGTAAGAATGAATAGGGAGAGGTGACTTACATCAACATTACGATGTTTGTTAAGGCGCGCCAGGCGCTCGAATGGTGTCTCGATGTTTTCTGCAGGTATGTATCCCACATCCTGTGTCTTCAGCACACGGACAAGCCACCAGTAGCTGTTCGAATCGTCCATTAAGAAGAGAGAGTCGCCTTTGACGACGCTAGCCTGACCCTCGACGGTGGCCTGGAAAGTGTGCAAGGAATACACCAAATCAAAGTCAATGGACTCGTTTGGGATGGAGAGGGATGACGAGGCGTCGTCTTCGTCGTCCATGTAGTCCAAGTCGCGTTCCTCGCCGTCCGAATCGTCTTCGAGGACAGAATGCTCCTCGTCAGATGCACCCCCAGCAGTATACGCGATGCTGTGTGCAGCGTCGGCGTGAGCGTGCATGTTGGAGCTGGTATGGTCGTTCGCCATAATTTGGTCGCGAAGGTCAAAGGTATCTTGACGTCTGACAACCCGATGGGTTTGGTCCTGTGCTTGCATTATGTATTAGTCGGAAGAGACGGTCGCAAGGGTGGCCGATGCCGTCGATGAGAGTAAAAGACACAAGTCAAAGAGAACGCCAAAACATGTCCCGACCAACAAAACCGCTCAGAAAACCTTCAACAACACTTCCCAGTGCCAGTCAGTCTGAACGACCACAACGAACTTTGAAGGCCACCACTGGTCAAAATGATGTGGTTGTGTGGCTGTGCTAATTTTCGGTTGCCACTCGCGGAACCAAACAGAGCAACAGCCCAGACACGGAAGCTCTACGATACAAAGAACGGAACCGTCTAAAACACCATGGAATCGATGTTGCTGAGTTCTGGTGACGCTAGTGAAGATTACCTTGGGAACATTATTCATCGAGTTGCCCGATGCAGACTTTGTGCTCCAGCAATCCACACCCTGTTACAAATCCATGCGAATCTCAACATTCAACTCGCATGTAGTATCATACTGCGAAATTTGACGAAGGATTCAAGTCTCGGCGGAAAAGGTTCTTGTCTCTAATAAGTGGACTATCCCCAAAATTATCGCCAACGTTCGAGTCCAATCACCTAGCTGATTACGCGCTATAATGTAATTTCAATAAACCTGCAGCAAGCAAGAATATGCGAAAGATGTCAACATTGTCAGAGTCTAGCTTGAGGGTGCTACAGTCGAGCTCCCAGTAAAGAATTCCGAGTCTCCAGGGACGTCGTCGAGCAGAACAAGAGCAGCTCCCGGCCCAGGCACAGTAATGTTGCACCCCACTGCACAGTCATAGTAATACTGGGTGGTCTGAGTACCATCGAGCTCCCCATTCAGTCCAACTGTCTGACCGGCCCAGCTGATGTCCGTGGTTTCGTAGATGCTTGGAGCAGCGAGGATCCGCACCCCAGCAGTAGTTGCCAAGCCACCTCCCAGCGTAAAGTTCCGAGCTGCTGATTCCGAACCTGTGTCGTTGGCTCGATAATAGTTGAAGAAAACGAGTCTCTTGGCTTTCACCCCGGCCCTGTCGTAAAGCGCATATCCAGCAACGGTAGCTGCAGGGTCATATATAGAATCGTCGAGGTTGAGATCGACGACTATACTTCCACTCGCGATGAACGTCTCCGCGAGGAAAAGTGCCGCATAGTACGGTGAGCCTGTACGCCAGTTGGGCTCAGTCGATGTCTCCGGCGACGGGGGATCGAAGAGGTTATAAAGGATACCATACTCGCGCGTATGAATGTAAGCACCGCTCATGCCTGAGGAAGCATAGTTCAGGCCGGCGTCGATCGCCCATAACGTTGCCGCGAACTGTTTCAAGGTGGGGCCGAAATTGTTAGATGACAACTCTACATATGCATGTGTCAAGTTAACCTACCGTGTCCGAGACATTCGAGCCCCCGCAGGAGACAGTATTGTATTCAGTTACAAGAACCGGAACGCTTGCATCGTTTGCCATCTGCACTCCCTGCTTTTGCCAGTTAGTGTACGTGGGAACTGTCATATATAGCCATCAACATCGCCCTCATAGATCACCATTCGCCAACTTACCGTTCACATGTGAAACAAAGTAGGTTATGTTCTCGTTGCTTGCATTTGGACCGCTACAGATACTCTGAGCATAATGCTGCACGGTATAGTATTTATATGAATATTTTGAAAGCCCTGCAGAGAGGACATCCGACAGAGTCCTGAACAATACTGTTTAAAACAAACTCGCCTCACCAGAAGACTGGTAAATATACTCTCACCAGTCGCAGCAAATGGTGGGTCCGCCAACAATAGTGCCGGGAGTCAGATTACCATATGGTGAATTGCGCAAGTCCTGAAGCATCGTCCCAATGTCTGTGATCTGAAATAGGGATGTAACAACGTTTGAATGGCTGAAGACGGGCGCAACATACGTATTCCTGCAGGGTGTAACCCGGGCGAATTCCGTGGCTATCGTATAGGTCGGGCTCCTAGATTTGAAACATCACAACCCTATCACAGCACGCAATTTGACCACCTACATTTCCCAATAACATCGCATCAAGCCTATATCCGAGTATTTTTTTCGTGTCCCTAGCGACTTCAATGGCGTTTGTGTCGTTGGAGCTCCGCATGCTCAACCCGACAATAAATTCCATTTGACCAACCACATCCTCCATGGCATCCAATACCTCGAAGAGCATGGGCCCAAAGTCAACAGGGACATCGTCCGGGTCAGCAGCAGGATCACCGGTGACGATAATCATCTCAGTTTGAGTAGGAACGTAGACGGCACTGTCCATGCTATTTCCGCCAATGCGGATTCGGAGGGGAGAGTCGATCCGGGCACGCAGATTTGACAAGTAATTTTCCATAGCCGTTGGCATCTGTTGCGGTGATTCGCCCCCTGAACGCGGCTCAGTCAAGTTACAGGAATGGAGGAAAAGGGAACACACATAGTGTGTTAAAAGGATACAGTTCGAAGGATATCCCGAGGAAATTGTCTTGAACAACAACTCCAGAAACCCCTCCTTGTTGGACCGTGACTACAACCGGAACCTGAGACGCATGGCCACTGCAGGAGAACGCAGAAATAAGGACGAAAATCAGACTGAGAGAGAGAAGGGAGCGTCGGAAAGTTGGCAAAATGAAGGAATGTATATAGGCCATCGCGGTGGAAGGCTCTGCGAGAGTCACAGCGAGAAGAAAATCAAGTAGCTGCTATAGAAACGCTGGTGCGAGCAGCCAAGGCTTTTTATACCCCGGGTTGATCCAATATTGCAATACGTACACTGCGAACCAACTACTCGATAGCGTATAGCTTGGCAGACATCGCTTCAGAAATCATCTTTCCAGGCTGACTGAGGGATACCAACATTCTTTCCCAAATACTCTACTTGTTTCGGTTGCAAGCTGAAGTCTGCGCGACGATGCGGAGAGCAGCAGTCACATTATTGCAAGTCGATGGTGAACTCTTGTCCCGAATAGTGGCTCCGACGGTAGCCTTCCTTATATGGCAATCCTCGAGAAACAGATTGATCCTCCTCCGTCCACACACCCGGCCTCCCTAACTTACCTCCAGCTCTCCCTATGTGACTACGGACCATATATCGCGTGCGTATGTCATTGTCACGTTTGCGCCAAATGCAGCCCAAGGAGCTACTGGCACCCTTGAAGCGCGTAAGAACCATAATTGATGACCCAGAAAGAGTTGTCTCAGTGGCTTGCTCACATCCCGCTGATATTGAACGTCCCACATTTTTAGCCACTGACCCTGTCCCGAAGCTCAACCGGTCAACCGTCTCCACGACCTATGTCCACATTCTGTTCCCACAAGTCGAATTCATGGCCGTCAAATTCAGAGGTCATAGCTTCTACATTTTGCCCGCCATGTGCCGCCTACGCCTCTCGAAGTCAATATGTGTGCTCAGCTTAGGAGCTGTTCAGCAGACAACATTGCAGCTCGTCCGCTACTTACGTAGTACGTTGTTTTGTCGACCGGTCTGGTCACATGGATGAGTAAAGTAGTCAACCATTTTAACCTTGACACCATTGCCAGGGGAGCTCAAACACTGCCAACGCAGTATAACTGGATCTGAGCAAGTAAAAGAGTCCGATTTCCAGCGAAAAGCTTCCGTGCCAACGAAACCTGCGGCGGGCCCTGCGGCAAGTTCTGTGGAGGGTCCCAAGATCCAGATCCAATGGAAAAACCCTTTTAGACCCCAATTGGACGATCTGAGATCGCGAAAAAGCCCAAGCCCAGGGTTTTATAAGATGTCGAAGTCAAAGCTGCCTCAAAAGGAAATGGGCGCTTGGATGATAATAAGAGCGTATGTCGCCAATGGTTTGGAGTCTGCAGTAAGTACACAAGATGACTCAAAAGTAAGTTATTATTCGTTCCTGCGTGCCATCCATGAACAGTATCTCATGGATCGTGTCCAGGGTCATAGTTCAGGTAGTTGACATTGAGGCACCCTACCAAGTGCCCCCCCGTTGAATGCACAACTCCATCCTACACAATGATCTGTATCCACCCGACGTCTACCACAACGTGATCTCATCTTACAGCTCGCCATTTTCGTTTGAATCCGCTTCTACTTCCCTGGGTCAGTTACGTTTGATAACTCTCGTTCAATATTGCGTTCATCTGAGTCTACGTAGAAGGTGCCGATAAGCCAGTGTCTCCATCGGGTGTGCAAGATGGCTGACCTCCATGCAGACGACCATATGCACCTGGAGTACCTCATTCCTTGTATATGTATGTCCGCAAAATATGCATTGGACTCTCATTCCTAAGTGCCGCTCCAAAATATGGCGGGCGACATTTCCCCACAGCATTCCCTGTGAGCACAACGGCCAAGGACAACGGGTACGGTCACTATGCTTGCGGATGAAACCGTGTACACGGAGGTGGGCATAGACAGAGCCTGTCGTGATCCCGAGGGGTAATGTGCATCCCGCCTCCCAGGGGCATACCGGGAGTATGGTTGTGTTGTTTACTGATACAAGGTCATCAGCGGTTAGTTAGATTTCGCGCAGCCTTTTTGCGCACCGTGAGTGTTCATATGTGGTAACTTGGTGAGGTAGAAGAGGATCTGTTCTGCTGTGCCTCGATACTGACTGTACGATTATCCTCCTATATATACCCGTGGTAGTCATGCACTCTATTATCATCAAGGACGATGCATAATTGAACTAACCGTTTTTTCGGGTTTCGTATCCTTACACATCGTCTCGCGTAAAGTTCAGAGCCCCCAAGAGCCACATGACCCGAACCATTCTAAGCCCTGATGTAAAGTGGGGGATATCTCCGCGCTGCACCCTTCCCTTCATTCATATCGACTCTCCAGCTACCTTGCAACGTGCTCCGCCGAGGTATGGTCGGTATCTGATATCAGTTCAAGCAAAAAAGGTGCGCAAGATCACCAGGTATTGTGCGTTCAGTACGGATTCTGCATATCTGATGCCGGGTATGTGTCAGGACCAATGTAACCTCGAAATGTGAAGCTTCTTCGTTTTTTTCTCGTTGTGACCTCGGATCATACAGCGAACTCCTTCAGCAGAAACCGTTTGGTACAATAGCGATCACAAAGGCAAGCCACATGTCTGATTTCGAGTAAGTACAAAGACCGTTGTCTGTATAGCCATGCGCTCCGCAATGCACTAGTATAACTATCCAGGGAAATGTGTGTTCCTGACATCGATCCTTAGCCCACGGAAAGAACGAACGTCGCGAATTTTCTCAATTCAACGAGGAGATCCTGGATCTCATGGTCACCTATATGGGCAATTCGCTGCTTGACTTTTCTCGAATTAAAGTCGTCCTTGTCGATTGATCGCATTTTATCTTTTAAGTTCAACTCAACCTGTCATGTGCCAGTGAACAACCGAAACCTAACAAGTATGTGGGATCCACTCTCCTCGGATAAGGATAAGGGCCACGCGTGTGTAAAATTTTACCCGTGCTGAGGCGTCCACATCACTCATGTAATACGTATCTTCAGCCTACGATCTTCTTCGAAACGTGAAGGTGTGTCATCCTGAAGCGGAGTGGTGTACTACTGCTATGGCTGGGCGGCTGATCTGAGCAAGACAAGACGGTGAGCTGTCTCTGGTCTTTTTCCTGTCTGTGGTTCTCCGTCTACGGCGTAGTGTTTGAAACGAGAGAACTATTATCCCAACAATCTACTGGCTTCTATGTAAGGCAGCACATCGTTCATTGACCAGGTTCATCAACCTTTCACATTTAAACCAACCCACATTAGAGGCACACAATTCAGTCGTACCTGATGTGAGCTTTTCCCCAACGTGAACCACCTTTTGGTCGTGCTGTATTCAGGGGGGGAGGATTACATATGCTGCAGGGTAAGGCCAGGGCAAAATATGCCACCCGTTGTGAACGCAGCCACTGAGCTGATTCGGGGAGTTCAGTGACTAAGGAGATAGCTTTCCATGGTGGACTGTCCTTAACCAAGATGTCGGTACTGAATGTTAACTCCTTTCGGCTGATAGACGCGAAGGCAATTCTCTTCGCCTCCGCACGGGCACTATATAGTCGAGTGTAACGTGGAACTAAGGGGTCCGTGTTACAGAACTTAGAAGTCGGCTCATTGAAGTTCCGAGTGTTAGTTGCTCGACGCATGGTCACATTCATATTGGTGCAGCATGCTCACTGCTGGGTCCTGCTTTACGTTGCTGTCCGATACCATCATGAAGGCTAAGTTTGTAGTTTCCTTCTACTGTATGCCCACCCAGCCAACAACCTTCTGTGTCCTCGGATCATCTTCAATCTCCTACCCATCCAAAAGCCTCCGCTGACTTTCTCGCAGATACCGCCGCTGACATGTCACGCTTACTAGTGATCGAGTTACTTAACTGTCCGTGCACATGCCCACGGCCACATGGTAATGATTAGCACCTACTGGTATCTACGCCCTAATTCACACATCATCCGTCCCCAGCTCATTTACAGCAACTTACGGGCGAGGCCAGATACACAAGGCTGGCCAAAATTAGTTAGTAGAGGTACCATTGCTCTCCCCCGCGGTCCCAGTGCACTGTATCCACGACAGAATCCCGACGGTCGAAACGTACCGGAAGCTGCATGAAAAGCAAGTCGCACTTTCAAGAACTGTGAGATGAGTTCACGAGGAATAGTACAAGCCACCGGTATAGCACCAGTCATTCTCATATCACAGACCCGAAATTGTTCAACAAGTCTATGGTTTTGCTGCATTGTAACCCCCAAGGGGCGAGAATGTATGTCCCTTTTTTGGGGTACATATAAACCTTGATAGGGTTTGAATGATTGGAGTGTTCAACAGTACTCCGATGACATCGCAACTATCTACGTACATCTTCTGCAAGCGATATGACCCTGACTTCCCCCCTCTGCGAATGCCTTCTCCGCCGCCGCCCAGTGGTCTTCCGCCTCACCACACGTTTCTTCTAGGATGCCGTGGATGTTTTAGTGTCTTCGCTTCTGTGTGAGTGTAGTATGTAATTACCCTCAATCGCCCATTCAACACCTATTCACCTGTGGCACCGTCCTTCTTCATGCAGTCATGTACACATGCTAACCAGCTAATACGTTACTCTTGTTATTTGTTCCCTGAAACTACTTCCTGCTTCTGCCAGGCAAAGCCCAATTGGTACCATCGGCGTGACATTGGGGGGGGCGGGCCATCAGGGAGCCAGATTGTCATCAGGACCAGTCCGGACTGCCAAGAACCGTCGGGTACCAACTAGCCACTTCACTGATGTTTTTTGGGAGACCTCCACTTTGCATCCACCGAGTATCATGGATGCCCACTTGGAAGCTGCAGACTTGGTGGAGTCTACTCTGCTTGATACACGACCCTGCGCAATCACCGATGGTCAAGGGAGTCCGTCCCCCGGAACCTGTGCGCCCACCTATCGTCATCCATCATCTAAATATGAACATAGCTTCCGTGTGTCGCGGACCTCTTTGTATGGTGTTAGTATCCGATGAGTTCCAGAGCCCATAGCGACGGCCCAATCCAAACAAATACTGATGAGATGCTGTACTTGCTGTGGTCCAAGGAAGATCTTTAGATGGCATACTCATCGCTTTTTTTTTCCGGGTCAAGACCACTGACTGACTAGTAGAATTTTCTGCCTGGAAATTCAAGTTCGTCTCCCAACAGCGCTGAACCAGTTTATGCATGGCCATGCAGCGCCCCCTGTAGTATGGCACTGAACGACACGTCAGACATCGTCACTCAGTGATCTCATCACCCATCATATCGCCTTACCAAGACATCAACCCAACCAGCTCGCAGAGCGGCACACAACAGAGAGGACACCATCCACCTGGTCGCAGAGTAATTCACAGATACTTACTCCAAGTGGCATCGGCCTGGCACTTTTGCGTTTCCGGATCCGCGCCTGAACAATGTTATCCTCGCTGGGGTGTGTGAATAGGTCTTACTGGGACCGCAAAACAACGGAATTCTCCCTTCATTGACTTCGGCTGCTGTGGGGATGGACAGGGTCGCCTGTGTCGCTGCAACGCGTGATAAGTGTTTGAGGGTCGGTATCAGCTACTGTAATTCAGTTACGTATCTATTAATAGGACGAAGGAGAGTGATTATTAATGAAACACACATGTGCAGTGCGCTGATCTGGAGTAGGTACATCCTATGTAAACAGTTATCTTACAACACCGGAGCGCGCCTGCCAACTTTGGTCCAAATTCTGCCCTCGGACATCCATCCCTGGAACCCCAATTAACTTGCAAAGAGTGAGCTCCCTGGATTCCAAGCATACAGCACAACCCATGCTTCTCCCTCTAGTCGTTTTTGCATTCAGCACAAGTAGGAAACTCTTCTGTGTACATGTCCGAGATCACACCAGGGGTACTCCAGCCCTGACAATATTGTTGGGGTCAGGGACGAAGACAGTCTCGCCAGGGCCATGGAGAAGTATGTCGCTCTTTGCATCTGTACATCGTATTTGACGAGAACGTCAACGCAGGTGCCCAGACCTCGCAGACACAGTAAATCGAGTAAGAGTGAGGGCAAATGACGGGGAATTTACAAGAATAACTGGGTTCAGCCACATGCGTCCTCAGAGGCTTGTGTGTGTAGCTGTATTAACCAAAGGCGTAGGTAGCCGCCAACGATGTAGAAACACATCGTGACTTTGGCGCCTTTCGTTGCACGGATGATGGTCTGCTGGAAGGCTCTGGAACGAATCCCCTCGTGACGTTCTTCATGAAGCTAGTGCATGGGTAGTATTTCTGTCCGAAATAAAAGTCAGTCATGTTCCCCGTGTGGCGGATGTTCTCCATCAAGGGCGACACTCAGACGAGAACTATCCACGACACACGTTGGGGAGCTAGATTGAATGGTCTAGAAGCAGTAGTTCTGAAAGAAATCATCGAACCGTTTCCAAGTGGTCGATAGTGTTCGTCGTACCCTTGTTTGTCTTCACATGGCGATCATCAAGATTTATCCTCTACCGGGTCCTAGAAACATACCAGGGGATATATGTCCATGATTGGCGAGCTCGACTGGTTTCCGAGGGTGGCTTAAATCGGGAGAGTATCAAGTCAATGGTGGTAAAAGGCCATAGTAGAATGCAGGACATGCGCCGGCGCTATCCATCAAGTTGTTGCAAGTGTTTTGCAGATGGCGGCAGATGCGGTCTCAATTCCACGTAGCGCTATCGTGTTGTGGCATTCTCCATAGTTTCCATTTTCTACGATCATGTGCCGACGCCTTGCCATCGGTAGTCAACACCAAACTATACCAAATTTATGAGGAAGTGTAAAACAGTGAGACCTATGACAAGTATACACTTACGCATCATGCTTAACCCAGGCGAAGAATTCCTCCTGCAGCTTTCGGAGGAACACCTCATTCCCCACTACCACTCGTTCGGCACTGAGATGCCTAGGCCGCTTTCATGGCTGACCTAGTTGTCATCCCCCACGGCAGGAGTTAAGGTCGACTAGTGACCCCGGCGGATTCCATTGCGCTGTGGAAAACAAAGCTCATCGCAGTTAGTAGTCTGGAGTGATGCATTGACTGGACGACCTCCGGTGGGATCTACATACATTATGACAGCACACCTCCGTATAATCTTCGTTACGCGAGTACCCGTGTTACAAGTGGATCACCAAGTTCCAGGTTCCAAGTCAGGCTTTCCTGCCACAGATAATCTTGGAAATCCACTGTAGCCTGGCTCACATGATGCCACGGACACTATGCCTGGGATCGTTCGATAACGGTCTTGCGGCTGTGGCTCCAGTGCCTCTCTTGCCTTGCCGGGGATGACGTGTATGAACGCCTTTCTAAAAAGTAAAATGCTAGTGAAGTCTGCTGTGTGCGTAGGGAAGCGTGACTACCCAACGCTGTTTCAGAGAAGGTCTTCGTGTCAAAGAAACGGCTGCTATCCCAGCGACTGGACAGAGCGCTAATGGCGAGTAGGTATATCTCGGTATGTGTGTACTTTTTGGCCCATTGAGACTTCGCGGCATCCACACGGATTCGCAAATCTTGCATCCACACCACACCACACCCGCCCGCCGAAACGGACAAAGGCTTTCCTGCGGATCTAACCGCAAAGTGCATGTGGCCGAAATTTAGCGGGTACCGGATATTCGACGGTGTACCCACCCGAGGCCACGTGTCAGTTAACCCTTCTGTCAGAATGCCAATAAACAGGTTATCAGACATCGAGTCGTCCCTCGTGCTAGGCCACGAGGAAGATCGGCATCCGCAGCACATACTACAAGATGAAGTTCAGTTTGCAGTCATATTACCGCATACGGTCCTTCTGGTCGATCCATAATGAAGTCCAGGGCATGTGAATGATGTGATGGTCATCCACATACGATTAGCTCTTTGCTAGGCTTTCTGGTTGCGAAGACGAGTTTCACGAATCTCGGCAGACTACGAATTTGTAGACTTCACTCAGGGAACAACAGATTAGCTGGCTCTGGTCAAGAAAGCGTATACAATGACGTCAGCCGACCCACTCCCAAACGTGGCGCCTATGTAATCCAATTGACCCTCGTATGTGTACACCCCACTCACTCCTACCTCAATGTCACTGCGGCGAATGTCTTAGGCTCACCAAGGCCGTCGACTTCCGTTTACCGAAGAGTCCTCAAATATCACTGCATCAAGAGTCAATACGAGGTCGCTCCTCAAAACCCATCTCTCTCTCCACGTGTCCGACTTCACATTAAGGTGGATCTACACGTCGACCTGAGCCGATGAAGGATTCTCGGCGCAAAGGTGAAAACTTCGTTCCTGGCCGAGACACAGGTAGGTATTATATTTGCTATCATAGGCGTCACGCCCCTCTCCCTCCTACATCTTCCAACCCATATTGGGGTTGCTGGTCTCACACCGGCCCTAGTACTCCCCACTATATATAGTGACCCTACCTCTCTACTCATATCGTGCACTGGGGCGGGTGCCTGTCAAATGTAGCCAAGTAGGTGCTTAGCCTATTACCTCCCTCGCGCATAGACTATGCACTGTCCGCAGATGTGTCACATGTGGGACTGGGCGAAATGCTCTGTCAGTACCGCATTTGAACCATAGACTTGACGACGTCAGCCATCCCATTCCATCTTCTCGACAGCGGAGGGCTTTCGTGATGGGCCGATATGACATCAGTACAACTTGACGCTCCCTTAGGTGCATCGCCCAACCCGCTACTTGCTGAGCGCTACACTCGCCATACATCCTATATGGCTTCGTGGCACAGTTACGGAGCGATGTTGGGACCTACCGGCCGCAGGCTGCGACATTAAAACTGATGACGCGGGTGGTGTCGCTTTTGGGGAGGTAGGAAAGATGAGCTGCACACCGGGCAAATAGCGTTTGTGAAGGCTACGCCGTGCGTAGCTGAGCTCTGTTTCCGACCTCGAGCCCGTTCTGATACTTATCTGGTAGGTGCTCCTGGCGAAATCTTGGATGTGGTCGCTTGCAGAGCGATAGCACCATGGCCTATGTAGGTCTTTCTAGTCAATTATCGCTCTGCTATTGAGAACTTTCTCCCTTCGCCTAACTGAAAGGATTTTTCTGTAGATATCCACGAATGGTTGGAATGCCAATGCATAGGTCGGGTTATTTCTTCCTGTAAACCTTTTGTGATGAGTAACTCGCGCGTTCTGTAACACAGGCAATAACACGGACGCAAGGCCACTTGGGATTATGGATATGTATGCACAGGCAAAATCATTGTCGATGGCACAAGTCCCCGTGAACCGAACCGATCAGATACGACAACGTACTACTGGTACACCGTGAACTCCCTACGAACATACCCATTACAATCGGTGCATACAAGAAGACTCCGTAAGAGTTATGAAGTTACACTACACCGTTGCTGACCCATAAAACATAGAGAGAGGAAATAGTCTAGCGAGACACGAATCTAATTCATGTAGGGCTCCTTCTATGATATCAACTACCCAAAGAACGATGAAAGATACATTTTATTTGTTTGTAGCGCGTTTTTCGAATCCAAACCATGCAACCGCCGAAGAGGGACCTAGTATACAATAGCAAATTCTTCGTCGTGAGTTATATTCAAGTATTCTTGGAGGATATTATTGATGTAAGTCTATTCTGAGGACGTGACTAAACCATAATCTGGGTCGGATTCAGATGGCGTCTTACCTCGCAAGTATTCATATGCGCTGCAAGCGCTCCTCTCCTCGTGTAAGTCTGTCCGCACCACACACATTGCAACCTAACCCGCAGATGGAGTTCTATAATGTGTCGAGCGACGTTTCCCCAGCGTATTTCCTTCCCACAGCCTGGCCAGGGACATGGAGCATGGCTACGATGGTTGTAGATATACCCATGTAGGCGAAGGTGGGCATATATAGAAGCGGTTGTACCCTCCAGCGGTAACATGCACTCATCCCCGAAGGGACATACATAGGTCATTTTATTTTCTGATAGTAGATTATTGAAGGTTAGGCGAACTCTAGCGACGTCCTATGCTGCAGTTTTCGAAGCGCACCGTGGTTGTTCATGCACATGAATGACAGCTTTTGAGAGGAGAGAGAACAATGTTTCTTACTCGTTTTACGCTGAGTATTTAAACACACCTAAATCACAAAACAGGCAGTATTGCGATCCCGAGCACTATGTTTAGAGGCAACTGATGGGCTTTGTCACGTCATACTGCGGCATGGGCAAAGGGTACACGATGAAATCCGCTTTCCTGTGGATGGAGGACATACACGTGCATTCCATATCGGTCGAAAAATGCTATCCAAGTAGCCTGTACTCTTAAGGGTAAGAAAGAACAGGCGAATTCTTCGTTTTACATACCACAGCAAGTAGGAACCTTTTAAAACACTGTTGCTAAACGCATCGGGAGGGGGAGAGGGATGCGAGGTGATCATGAGTTGTTTGATGCATTGCAACAAATATCGCCACATAAAATGTGAACTGGACAGTCCGCACGTCCGAATGCCGCGGGACTGGTGAAGGATTCCACATGGAGTGTGCCAAGGTTCCATCAAGGAGCTACACACAGTTTACCCAAAGAACGGCGCGTGCGCGCTGAGTCGATACAATGGTTCCGTCCGTCTGACGGAGCGGAAGGCACAGCATTCGGTACAGTCATTCTATTATCCGGTCCAATTGTGTGTATGAAGGAATGTTTGACATAATTGTTCCATTCGTCAGACAAAATAGATGATTCCATGAGCCCTGCGCCACTCGGCGCATGGCTATGTTGGGCACCTCATATGCGACTGCGCGGAATTAGCTGTGGACACCAGCCATTGGCCAGTGGCGCGCCGTAAACAAGGATCGTTGAGACTCTCCGCTCGTGAATGGAGAGGCCCTTTACGATTCAATGATCCATATATGTATCAGTAACGTTCCGGCTTGATGGGCATTCTGAGATGACTCGGGTAATGGCATAATACTTCGCCGGCATCTGCAGATATTGCATGCATCCTTCACCCGCCTGCATTCGTTTGCTTGGTTTATACTTGTACTGGGTAGGTCAAGTTGGGTTTTTACATCCCCAATGCGAAGAGACGTGCTTACAGTGTATCAGGGCGATGGGCACGAATATCCGATGCATGTGATACCGCAGCTGTTTGCTGTCTATCACCGCACACAGCAGACACTGGAATAAGGGACCTGTGATGGCAAGTTTACAGAAGTGGATTCGTACAAATCAGGTCTAATGTGCCAATGGTTCAGGTATCGTATAATTCAAAATTCAGGTCGGAGACATACTGATGCAGCTGTAAGGTCATCGAAGATCCGGAGACCTCCATGACGCGCTGGCGAAGAGTGGCGTATCCGCAGTTAGGG
Organism: Pisolithus marmoratus; assembly: GCA_024613145.1. Classification (NCBI taxonomy): domain Eukaryota; kingdom Fungi; phylum Basidiomycota; class Agaricomycetes; order Boletales; family Pisolithaceae; genus Pisolithus; species Pisolithus marmoratus. Next base: position 29,520 of record JANFAE010000224.1, on the reverse strand, counting down.
TACTCGACGAGAGAGACGAAACTGCATGCACACTGAAACAACCTTCCCGATGGACGGAGAAAAAGAAGATCCCACACCGATCGATGATCGATCTACCTGCACATGGGTCACAGTCTATCCACGCACGAAGCACTGTTTAATAGGGAAGATCTCTTTCCCACGAAAGGTCCACGAGCTGAGGGAAGTCGATCTCCGCAGTTCTCTTAGGAAGATCGATCCACTAAGTCCAAGGAGTATTGCCGTGATGACATATGCTTCGGGAAGTAGGTATACCGGCGGGTAATAGACGCCCGTGAATTTTGAACATGTCGGTTGAAAAAGTCAAGAAGTCTTCATCTGATGTGCCGCGATGCGTCCCCAACCCCCACAAAGTATGGAGGAGGGCTTTGTTGTCCAATTTTTCCACTTTCTGGGTGTGCTTGGAGAGAACTTGTCGCGTGTGAACAGATTATCTAATAAAACTGTATAAGTGACACTGACTTCTCAAGGTCTCAAGCTTCAAGCCGCAGCCTGTTTATAATTATACTGTGTTCGTGCAAGTCTTTCACTTTCCTCTCGCACAGTTGTATGTAGCTGACTGATTATTACCTGGGTTCATTGTCAAAAACCCTCGCACTGTCCTGCGTTGATGACTCACTGGTTATGGCCTCATGCGATCTTAGCTTAAGTGGTGCAAGGTGCTGTAGATTATCCAATTTCCACACCTGCGTTGTTTGGCTCATAAGAGAGGAACGTATCTACCCTGGGTATTAAGCTGCCATGCCCTACATTCACTACGAGTATGTCAGTACTTCTGTTTCTTCAAAGGACAACTTACGGTCTGGTGCATATCAACGAGTTCGAGCGTCAGACTGCTATATTGCATAGCTCGGATCCATTGTGGCCTCACGCATGTCCTTGTCGTCGGTGGGATCTTCTGAACACGCCGCTCACGAAGTCTGGTATATTGTATCTTCCAGTTGTCGGCCTAACGTTCCCATTGTTCCAGCGTGGGGCGAGTCAGGAGTGATTAGCGACCTAACCAAATTTCGAATTCCACGAGCCGCCATGAATCCCCTGGGATCCGCACTAGGACACCTTACATTACAGATACTTAGCATTGGAGATTGCAGAATATATCATCCAGCCTGGCCACTGGAAACAGTAGACCATCGTCAGATTGTATCGGTTGGCTGGTGGTGGACGTAAACTGCATAGTACGACCACGGTGATACAATCCGTTGTTGACCGGGACTCCCTAATTGTGGGTCCCAAATTACCGGATCCAGGCGGACGGTCCGCGGCGTAAAGACAGGGAACACATCCTGCCCTTTTTCTTCCACCTTTTTCCATAGTAATGACCAAAACAGTATACATTCTCCGCTATACCCTATCTTTTCTCTGTATACCGCTACTGGCACATTTGAAACGTGTAAGATGATGATTTATGAGTCATGTGACCCAGAAAGAGTTGACAATTGTAGACTCAGAAGTTCGCCCACATCCCGCTGAACTTCAGCGTTTTGTTCAGCGTCCCACCCTTTTAGCCCCTAACCCGGTGCCGAAATTCGAATCCCAACACTTGCCTTGCACCCTCAAACATCACCCATGTCCGCATTCCGTTCACAAAGTTGAATCCATGGCCCTCAGAGCCAGAAGGTGTGGCTGATACTTTGCCTGCCACGTGGCGCCTAAGCATCTCGAAATCGATATGCGTACTCGAGTTCTGTATAATGTTGATAATCATCAAATACTGGCCCGCTGCCTTGTCTGTTTATCACTATCCGGACCTGTCGGGAAGAATGATCCACGCCAATCCTTGTGAATCCAGCACACGGTACACGACCTTCCCAGTCTGCGCCGCGCAAACAATGTGGGTCACTCCACAAATGACATTTAAGCATGAATACTGGTCCAAAGCAAACCCATCCCAAGCAACGCGCGCAAGGTCATCCCTTTTCCCTCGGCTTCACGCCCGAGGCCAGCCATGGTTTGGTTCCTGACGTGATGACACAAAGGTAGGTTATTATTTCTCCCCGTGGGCCGTCATGTACTGAATCTCATGAATTCCGTTCAAGGTCGTAGTTCAAGAGCCTCCCCACCGGGGGTAGTTGATATCGAGGTGTCCTGGTCAGTGGCGCCGAAATCAGCCCAAGTGTATTAACATTGAATGTGCCGTCTCTTGCTATACAATGTTTTGTATCTCTGCTTGAAGAAGTCCGCCACAACCTGATTTAATCATCTTATACCTCGTCGCTCTCATCCTCGGATTCGTCCTCTTGTCAAACTTCTACTTCCTCACGACCGGTTTGCTATAATCACTGGGACTACTGGAGCAAATTATATCGAATGGTGCAAAAGGAGAATGCATCGCTCGAGTAACATTGTCGAGAAGTTGGAACGAGCTTTTGGTACCTACAAGTTGCAAAGTCAATGGACAAGTTAGGTTGTTTCTTCCTGTGTACCTTTTGTGACTAGTAACCGCTACATTATGTACACAGGTAACAATATGAACGCAAGCCCTCCTCAGACGGCGATGCCAAAACCAATCAGATATGGTGACGTCCATGAACTGTACGCTATGCACGACTAGCATCACGTAGACGCCCGGAGAATACGTCCATCAAAAGAAGTCTCCGATTCAAAAGCTGGATTTCCAACCTGGGAGCGAGGAAGACTTAGTAAGAGTTGTTAGGTTTACACCAACCGTTTCTGATCCATAGAACGTAGACTCAGAAGGTCGTAACAAAGGTCACCATATCTAATTCGGATGAGGTTCCTATCACGCACAATCTCAACTACAACGTCGATGGAAGATACATTGTATTTGTTTGTCGCATTCACGAATCCGGAAAGGCACTAGGCTACTAGTACACAACAGCAAATTGTCGAGTTATATTTGTGTATTCTTGGAAGATATTGTTGATGTAAGTCTATACAGTGTTGCAGAGGATGTAGCTAAGCCATATTCTGGATCAGACTCAGATAGCGGTTGACCTCGCACACATTTGTATGTGCTGCAAGTGCTCTCCTCCATGTGTAAGTCTGTCCGCACCACACACATTGCAATTTGACCCGCAGATGGCGTTCTATAATGTGTCGAGCGACGTTTCCCCAGCGTGTTTCCCTCTCACACCCCGGCCAGGGGCATGGAGCACGGCCACGGTGGTTGTGGACATGTCCATGGAAGCGAAGGTGGGCATAAATGGAGGCGGTTGTACACTCCCCAGGGAATATGCATCCATCTCCGAAGGGACATGCGTAAGTTCCCGATGGGTTACCAACAAGAAATACTGGCTGGAACGAGTGTGCGCTGGTTATGTTTACTGATAGAGGATTATCAAAGGATAGGTGAGCTCTCGCGATTTCCGATGTTGGACAACTTTGAATGCGTACCGTGGGTGTCCATGGGTAACAGTGTTTAGGAGGTTACCATCGTAAAACTAAATGTACTTAAACCCGAGCGCTAAACTTGGAGGCAGCTGATGGGCTTTGTCATGTCAACATAAGGTATGGGCAACACAATCCACGGAGCTTACTTTTTTGCTGTGGATGGAGTCTACACGTGCATTTCATGTTGGTTAAACGCCACCCAGCCGGCCTACATTTCTGAAGGTCAGGATAAGCGATAGAAGACTTCTTTATTGTATATACCGCAGTAAATGGGAAGGAACCTCTTAAGACGCGGCTGCCGAAGGTCGCGGAAGGGAGGCAGGAGGACGACGAGTGACTTGACGCATTGCAGCAAATCTCGCCATGTACAACCGGACTTACCATGAACTGAGCAGTGCGTGCGTGCGCGTGGGGCCTGGTTGAGGCCTAGGATTCTACACGAAGTGCGTGAAGGCTTCATTCAGACGATTCACAACAGCTCGATAGCCCTATAACTTCTTTTGTTTAGAGTTTACCCAAAGAACGGCTCGCGATCGTATTCACGGCCCTGGTAGGCTGAATTGATACAGCAGTTCCGTCCATCCGGCTGAGAGGATCATGTAGTACTCGATACGGTCGTTCCACATCCGATTGGGTGGACCATGTAGTGCTTGACACAGTGGCGTCCCACCCACCAGACCGAGCGGATCATTCTATTAAGTTTACGAGTCCCTGCGCTTCTGGGCGCATACTGTGTTGCGGTCTATTAGATAGGAAACTTCCGTCCACAGCGGTCCGCTGCTATTCGAGAAGGGATTTTCTTTTTGCATTGGTTTCTTTCGTTGTTGATGGTCTCAAAACCCACCGATGCTACCAGATTGGATCTTCCCAATACAGAAAAGAATACAAACTGGTCAGGAAACCCTTGTCTTGGTCAGTGACAATATTTCAACAACTTACACTGATGAGTCTCATGTACTTCCTAATCTAAGATTAATGACTCATCTTTGTCGTCCCCGGTCTATTCAATGTGTTGTTCATTTCCCTGACTTTGCGTTCCCTAGTCGCGATCAAACTACTCTTTCATTCTCGTCAGCTGTCCCTACTTACGGCGGTGAGAATGTCAATTTCTGGTCTTCCGAAGAGTTCAAGATTCTCGATCAATGTGTCCGCATCAACAGGAAGCTGCGCAGCGTATCGACTTAACAATATTGTCATACTTCGTTTTTCGCCGGGTAGTGCGTATTACGTTGTCGCTGCGCGGCCCGGGGTTCGCTGACCACACATAATCCCCGTGTGCGCCAGTCCACTATTTACCATACCTCAGTGCATCGCCGATGTCAGTCGATGTTTTCTTGACCTCGTCATGGTGGGAAGATCGTGATATTATTGATGGGGCACTGTCTGACCTGCAGCATGTCACAGACCGGCCACGAGGCATTGTCCAACCTAGGCATCGGCGACAATGCAATTCGCGCATGTTGAGAAATTGACACAGCATTCCATCCGCATTCTCTTTCTAGCAGCTCGTTCCTTCTTTGGATTACTCCAGTGAAAAACAAGGTCCAAGGATTACATACACATACAACACATACATACAAGGTTTGTCCGGAATCTCTAATAGCGAGGTCTCGGATCTGGCTAGTGCTATTTGTGGTCGAAGGTAACATCCTCTTAATCCCCTCCGCCACATTTATTGGAAGGCGCATATTCCGCACTCATCAACACCCGACCATACTCGTGCCCCACCTGCACCCTTACTCTGCTGTTCACACGATACCTCGTGTCAAACCATTTACCGGTCTTCATGTTTTCCTCGTTCATCGGACGGCCCTGATCGTTTGTCTGAAGTCATAGCCTCTACTTCCAAAGGCCACTCTCTTTCACCTTCGGCGTCAGCGCGTCCCCACTTAATCCCTCCGACACGTTTATTAGAAGGTACATATTCAGCACTCATCAACACCCGATCATACTCGTGCCCCACCTGCACCCTGACCATGCTGTTCACATCACAACTCGTGTCAAACCATTTACCGGTCTTCATGTTTTCCTCGTTCATCGGACGCCCCTGATCGTTTGTCTGAAGTCATAGCCTCTACTTCCAAAGGCCACTTCTTCTTTCACCCCCGGTCGTTAGCGCGTCCAGCGCGTGTCCCTTCATATTTATAAATTTCCACGTTCACTGAACCATAATTTCTTTCCTTCCTCTTTTGGCCCGCTTATCTGCTTAACTTACTATGACGACCCCAAGAGGCCATCGTGCGTACGAGAGTTCCGGAAAAGCTCGTAGAAGCCCTCCTGGAGGGGATTCGCAGTGAAGTAGCGGTTTCTTTCAGACGAGACAGGGGATGGAAGCCAGCTTCTGCCACTCCAAGGAGAAAGCGCATCGCAACTAATTGCGGATACCTATACCGTTTCAGTGTGAGGATGGCTAAGAAATCTGGCCAGCTTACGATCTTATGAAGCCCATGAGCATCCGCGGTTGAGCTTGATCAGCAACACAATGGACAGCAATTGGGCGAACTGTGCTCCCTCCTTTTTCTCCAACGTTCTAGCCTCACGTTCTCCAGGTCTGTTTTCCTACGTAGTGCCCATGCAATTCGATGGCTTCCCACGTATAGCGCCCCACCACTATTCTAATTAGCATCTGTGGTCGCGGTTGGTGTCTTGGCCCGCATCAGCTATCCATGTGTTGTCGCACGGCGGCGCTTTATATATACTCGTCTTGCAATGAAGCTGTTTCCGCAGCACAGCAATTCATATCACCCCTCTATGAGCACTACGATTCAAGATACCCACAAGCGGAAAGTTATCCAGCATTTCCTCCGCGGGCGTCGCCCCCAGTTCCTCCCGATTCCCGCGAGTTCCCTTCGCTTAGTGTTCCGCCAACTACGATGAGGTATGACCGTAAGATCACAATTGTCGATCAACGCGTCCCCATCCACCTCACAACGTATGCTATGTCCTAGTGCGTATTATGTCGTCGCTGCCCGGGTTCGCTGACCATACATAGTCCCTACGGGTACCAGTCCACTATTTGCCCTACCTCCGCCCATCGCCGGTTTGTGTCAATGCTTTCCGGGCCTTGGCATGGTGAGAAGACCGTGACATTAATGGTGTGATGGTCGTAATGTCGATGTGGCCGCGCAGGTTGAAAATCGCAACATAACTCACTGAACACATAAGTGATCCGCGATTGTGATGGTACCTTTCCGGTAGTGTTACAGTAAGAGAATATTTATGTTTCTGTGTTGTTGGAAGATCCTAGTACTTTCGTCCACCTTCGGAATTTAGAGCTTCAGGGCGACTCGTCACTTGGGAATTCACCCTCCTGACAAGATACAACCGAAAGCCAAGTTATGAGGAGCACGCTACCAGTCTACCAATCGTCACCCTCACGTACAGCCCGTGTCACTTCTTCCGCCACTGCATTTCGGCAATCACTTTGTCAATCTGTTGTGCCGATATGCTAGCATGTGTGTTGCGGCAGGATGATGTGGCGAATCGATCGCACGCAATTCTGGGAGGAATGTCCGGTGTGCAGAGGCGCCTTGAATTGCCTCGGATAAAACCTCGTGAAGTTCCTCATATGTGAATAACAATGGATCTATGCGTGGAGCGTAGGAATTGAAACCGACAATGTGTCTGCCTGAAGGTCAAGTGTTAATGACAAATCGAAAACACCTGTCAGTAAATCAGAATTCCATCCAATCTGATCTGGGTAGCTAGTGCACAGAGCACTTAAAATCCTTTTGTGAAAGTTCCAGTTGTGTCGGAGGGCTTCCTCCCGGAGGTCGTAAACAGTTATCCCGATCGTCTGTTTATGCAACTTCGAGGACGAATATGAAATAGTAGAAATTCGCTTCCCTCTGTGTTATGCCTGTGGCAGTAGTTTGCATCTGAACATGAATGCAGCTAGTGGAGAAACGCATCACGAACCAAGAAGTAAGTCATTCCTCACAAAACATCCAACCTCATGGCTATGGTCCATTGGGTACTATTTTCAAAGTACAAGTTCTAGCTCGTACGTGGGCAGATCGTCGGTTTTACAACCATCGAATACGATTTCGATACTGATGTCGTGTGTAACGGAATCAGAGAGTTTCAACACAAGGTAGACATCTGCTGGTGTTGTACATTCGAGTGGAGTGGAGAGGACGCCGGTAACACCTACGAAGCGCTCTGTAAGACCCGATTTGGCAAACGACACGGGAAAGGAACTTACTTTGGGCGACGAAAAATTCAGGTGAAAGATAGCTTTGTACTCTCTACCGACATACCTTATTCGTTCGTCCAAATCTGGGAAAGAAAAATGCTCATATTCATCATCGACATCGTCACCAGCAAGCGTACTTCCAGCCAACCTGTCATCGAGTCATCCAAGTAGAGGTTGTGCTCAATATGTTTTGACGAATACGTCTTCATGAGAACCTTCTGGGACGAGCACACTATCAAATTCTAGGTAACGCTTGAACTCCTTTCCCAAAGGTCCGATAATGGTTGATTTGGGAAACACGCGAGTGAAAGGTAGGTACCAATTGGAAAATTGAAAGGCTAGAATATAATCTGAAGTGAGGGGAGGGAATTTACCATCATTAGTGACGGCGCTCATTGCGAGGTCCCACTAATCGTGCAAGAGTTTTACATATTACCTTGCTTGGCAAAGTTTCTTCTGCACCACAAGTCCGTGGGGACCGTCGGAAGACTGAAAGTGTTTACTTTTGTGGCGCGGCCATTGCCACTCTAATGTGTGGAACAGGCAAGCATGCAACGCACCAGTCATAGTTATCCGAGATGTCAGCTGTCTCTCGCACGGCGCCCGCCATCTCAAGCAGGGAATAGATGTTTCGTCAAGGCAATGGCACGGCTCACCCCCTGGCACTACTAGGTCGATACATATCCCTGAGTACGATAGTGCACAATGTGGGATGGTTACTAACCAGAGGGTTCTTGGTTGTTTCGATACCACCTCAGCGCCTCGTACTCCTGGTTCGCTGCATTGCATGACATGAATAATTTGGTGGTTGCAGTCAATCTTGTTGAATTTGTGTTGGTCCCCAATCACAAGACCCGCCAGTTCGCTGACTGCAGTCAATGGATATAAAAATGCTCTGTTGTGTGCTGCTATAATATCGTCACTTGTTCAAGTATATAAGTTCAGACTTGAAAAGGTAGCGATTTCGTTCACATCGCAGTCGGGGACTGGCGCCATTGACGCCGCGATGATCTATAGTATAGGAACAGAAGGGGTGGTGTTACATACTGAAAGGTAGAAAGGCACGGTGCAATCCAGAAAAAAGCCTTAACTTGCTTAACAGCATGGAAACAATTACAAAACAACGACCGTTCCAAATCTTAGGTATCGGTACTGGGTCCCTCGACAGCTTGCGATTGGTAAACACCGTGAAATCCAAAACCTACAGCACAGTCCATATTCGCTCTTCCTACCTCCTTCATCGTCTTCGCATCCAGCACTAGTAGGTAGCTCTTGTCTTTGAACCCGTCCAAGACCACACTCAACAGTACTCCATCATCCTCAGCGGTTCCATTGGGGCTAGGGACGAAGATAGCCTCGCCAGGGCTGTGACCGTGCGCGGAAAAGTATGTTGCTGTTTGCGTCTCCATGTCATATTTGACAAGACCATCGAAGAACGTGCTCAAGTCACGGTCGCAGGCGCCATAAATGTACTGGGATGGCTTAGTAAGAAAGCGAGGATTAATGACGGGGAGATCACAAGAATGATCATGTTTAGCTGTGTGCACTGTCACTGCGTCTCGGAACACGAGTGGATCGGCTGTGTCCACTGAAGGCAATCGCCAACGACGTAAGAAAACGTCACAACTTCTGCGTTTGTCCCCTGCGTAGTTAAGTGAGGCAGGACAAGAGGACTTGATATTGTTGTAATAAAATCTCTTGAGCACGTCGAGATTCTTGTATATGGAGAGGTCGGCGACGATGTCGGTGTGAAGTAGATCTGTCGGAGAAGGCTCTTCCCATGCGTTTATGGTGTGGAAACAAAAGAAGGGGTCGCACTCGTATTTGGCTACGACCCCCTTGCCTTGCCTGCGGTCGATCACATACCAGAGTGCTTTCTGGTTCGGATCGAAGGGGGATATTGCATCGAGCATATTCTTCTCCCACAGAATCTTCAAGCCGCCCCATGCATAACGACCGCTCCAAATACACAGTATAAAGTAATTCTCGGTGATAAGGGAGGAATGCAGGTATGCCCCCGGAGCGTCGGTAATTGTTGCCAAGACCTCAGTCTGTCCGGTGGCTGCAGACACACGGAACACCCGATATACGGGGTTACGCCCAAGGGCCAAATTGTAGTTGAAGATGTCGCCAGTCACGGGATCCGATTTTGCGTGAGCAGCAGACATGTTACCAGATAGCTCGGGGTGCAGTGCCTTCTGTGAGACAATGCCTCGGGGTTCAAGCGTCTTAGGATCAATATGCCGCGTGATGGCAACGTCGGACTTGACCAAGAGGGTATGGATGCCAGATGCATGTCCACCTCCCTTCTTGCTTTCAGCTGCTTGCGGGTCACTGAGCCCGGGAGGATTTATGGATAATGTGACACCAATATTATTCTGCTCCTGCGGTCGAGGAGGATCGGGGATAAATACACTCATAACTTTCTTGAAGAAGCTGGTGCATGGATCGCGCTTCTGCCCGAAACTGAAGCCATTCATATTCCCAGTGAGGCGGATGTTCTCTATCAGAGGATCAACACTCCGACGAGAATTATACACGACACGCGTCGAGGAGCCTGTTTGGATGATCTGGAAGCGATGGTTCTGAGAGAAACCATCGAACCAGTGGTCGACGGCGAAGGTTGCGTCCTTGTTTGTTTTTACTTGGCGGCCACCAGGTCCTGTCCTATAAAGGGTCCCAGAAACATAAGAAGGGATGTGACCGGAGACGCTGAGCTCGACTGGCTCGCGTTCCTCGTGAATGACTTCGAACTGCGAGAGGGTCAGGTTAACGACCATGGGTAGCACAACATCCGATACATACCCCGGTGTCATTTGGCCAGTCATTGAAGTGTTTCGTAGCGTTGGGTGTCATCGTGAAGTTGTCGGTCACACGTTCTCGATAGGCTAATACCTGCCCTTTTATTGGTAACATGAGAGTATTATCGTCAGGCACTGCCGTGGCACAGCATCTCCTACTATCGACGCATCAAGTTCTGATGCAAGTCCAACTTTACACCGCATGCCAACTTCACCAGGACCACAATACTGGACACGGACCGTGTCCTGTGCGAAGCCTGGATTTATTAGCAAGGATCATCAATGCCTGGCAATCAACGCTCATTTAATCCCATTTATGATCTAATCTTATACAGAAGTTCATAACGCTCTATTTCAATGGTCAAGGCATAATTGCATTTATGACTGCCACGAGCTTGGCAATGTAGACGCCTACGTATGGCTCCGAACAGCTGCGACCCTCAGGCAGCGATTACTTCACTTAACCTTGTTGAACGTGGCGGTCCACCCAGGTGGCTTTGCAAATGGTGTCGAGGGACCCAGCGGCAAGTTTGCACTGCCTGGGCAGTCAACCCCGAAATTTGTTTTGCCGGAGTCTTCGAAGGCAGGCCCCTTTACAAAGACCATACCTATAACAGATCCACGTGTGTTGCAGCAATGCATCTTCATCGTATTGTCTCTTCTCAAGCCATCAATGGGCATGAAGGCCCTTTCCATCCATACATCTATGATCGAGTTATATATATTGGGGCTTGAGGATAGTACGATCCAGAGCGAGCAAGTACGAGACTAAACAATGTCTTTAGAGCATGAAAACGATCACAATACCGCCGGACACCCCTCAACTCTTGCTGCATGCCACCATCAGATATCGGTAGTGGGACCCTCTGCAGCTTGCGATCGGCAAGCCCCGTGGAACTCGAAGCCTACAGCAAAGTCCATGGTCGCTCTGCCTACTTCTTCATAGTTTTCGCATCCAGCACCAGCAGGTAACTCTTCTCTGTAAGCCCATCAGACCACACTCAATAGCACTCCATCATCCTCGGCGGTTCCATCGGGATTAGGAACGAGGATGGCCTCGTCACGTCCGTGACCGCGCACGGAAAAATATGTTGCTGTTTGCGCCTGTTCGTTATATTTGACAAGGCCATCGAAGAAGGTGCTCAAGGCACGGTCGCAGGCACCGTAAACGTAGCGCGACCGCTTAGTGAGGAAGTGTGGGTTCATGGCGGGGAACTCACAGGAGTGGTTGTGTTCAGCTGTATGCGCTACCACAGCATCCAGGGGTTTGCATGAGTTGGCTGTGTCAACAGAAGGCAACCGCCAACGACGGAAGAATACGTCGCAACCTCGGAATTTTCCGACTGTAAAGTCGAATGAAGCAGAAGTCGACTTGAGATTGTTGTAATAGGATGTCGAGGTTTTTGTACAGGGAGAGGTTGGCGACGATGTCCATATGAAGTGGATCAGTCGCGGAGGGTTCTCCCCATCGGTTTATGGTGTGGAAGCAAATGAAGGGGTCGCACTCGTATTTGGGTCTAATTCTCAGTGATAAGGGAGGAATGTAGATATACACCAGGGGCATCCGGGATCGTTGCCAAGATCTCCGTCTGCCCAGTGACGGCAGACACCTGGAACACTCGATATGTTATGTTGAACTACGACCAAGGACCAGGTTGTAGTTGTAGACATAACCAGTTACTGGGTCCGACTTTGGGTGTGTAGCAGAAAGGTTTCCGGTTAATTTAGGGTGCAATGTCACTTGTGAGACGACACCTCTGGGTTCAAGCGTCTCGGGATCAACATGCCGCATGGAAGTGTCAGTCTTGGCCAAGAGGGTGTGAATGCTGTACCCATGTCCGCAAGTTTCTTTTTGTTCTCGGTTGCTTGAGGGTTACTGTGCCCTCGAGGATTTATGGACGGAGTGACAACAGTGTTGGCCTGATTCTGCGGTCGAGGAGGATCAGGCTCATAACTTTCTTGAAGATGCTAGTGTATGGGTCGCGTTTCTGTCCGAAACTGAAGCCAGTCATGTTCCACGTGCGGCGGATATTCTCTATCAGAGGATCAACACTCCAACGAGAGTTATACACAAGGTGCGTCAAAGGTACCCGTCTGGATGATCTGGAAGCGATGGTTCATCGAACCAGTGGTCGACGCCGAAGGCTGTGTTTTCGTCTGTTTTCATTTGGTGCCCGCCAGGACCTGGTCTATAAAGGGTCCCAGAAACATAGGAAGGGATGTGTCCGGAGACAGTGAGCTCGATTGGGCTCGCGTTCCTCGTGAAGAATTCCAAACTGCAAGAGGGTCCATAAACCGCCGTTTTCAGACATACCCCCGTATCATTTCGCTAGTCTTGAAGTGTTTTACGGAAGATGTAGTGTTGAATGCCATGGCTGAAGAAGCTACCGGCTCCAGGGAATAGGATGTCGCAGAAGGGCTGAGCTGCGCCTTTTATCCATGTGCAAAACTACACCACCGTAGAGTGGCACCTTGTCTGTTTCAGCGACTTTCTGCAGTCATGCGTTGATGGGGCGCCACCACAGCTAAGACCCGCACATGTATACCGAGCTTCCAAGTCTGAGCAAATGGCCCCGATGACGAATTATACCCTGTAGTTTTAGGAGCAGCTTGGCATTCCGATGGGCGATGGCCATTGGTCCGGCATGGTAGACGCGTTCATGTAGCCGGATCCACACAAAACCGGGTCCAGAGCAAAGCGAACTATGGAAAGTCGAGGATTATCAAAAGTGAGTGGGTCAGACCCGGTAGTCATTGAGCGATCCTGCTGCATCGTCAGGGCCTCGAAATGTCGCTCATGTTTCTGTTTTTGTCACCGCGGGTAGATTAATGACATACGTAGGCGGTTATTTTGGAAACGACACCTCACCGTCTTTGCCGATAGGAGTCGTCAGACTTTTCCAGATGCAGAACAAGGCTGTTCTGGCTGTGGCGTTTGCAATCGGTATGGAGCCCAGAGTTCACTAGAAGTATGATCACTCAAAATCGCATCAATAACCGGAACGGGAGGACACCAACATCAATAGGAAGTGATACGTTCCGGGACTTGTCCTTTCGGGGCGGAACGCCATCTCCTGAGCGCTCGTGCGTGTGAATCGGGCTAGAAATGGAACGCAAGAGGTGTCGCCTTCACACCGATTTTACTTGGAGCCGGAAGTGCCGGGAGTTGCACGGACGGCCAGAAACCGCGCTTAGCCTTGGCCAGTTCTGGTAAAACTGTCTAAATGTGCAGTGCCAGTGTCATGTGCATCATCTACACGTTCCGCAAGTCGACATAACTCGCCCGCGTTATCGAAAGTCTGCTTTCTATTTTGTTGCAAATTAGAGGGTGGTTTTCTTGCTGGTATTGGTGTAAATTCCACGTGCGATCAACTATCCCGGGAAAATGAACCTGAACTGCATCCTGCGCCATTTCCGAAGTACTTGTGTTGAAGCTGTTTCAGTGCTCGCACAGACTCCCAGCTTGGTACTTTTGACCCTGGAGAATATGCACGTTCCCATTTTTAACACGTGAACCGCAAATTGCGGTGTACCGATGTCTTGTTTTGTGAAAACCGGTCCACCCGGACCGTACAATGTGCTGTATTAGGGTTAGGGTTTGCGTGACACGCGTCAGCTCATACCACTCTGCCTGGACATTCGTGGTCTTCAAATCAGCTACGATGCCACTGGAGGCTACCATGATGATCGTTGACAACTCGGAGTACATGCGGAATGGAGACTACATGCCATCGCGTTTCGAGGCTCAGGCTGACGCTGTCAACACTATCGTCCAAACCAAGATTGATTCCAATCCAGAAAACACGGTCGGTGTCATGACTATGGCCCACAAGGGGTAAGTTCGTTTCATATTTTGACATCCCCTTCGTGGACTGAGTTCTCCGCAGCCCAGAAGTACTTGTCACACATTCCAAAGAACTTGGCCAAGTAATCAAAGGACTCCACACTGCATCACTGAACATGGGCGGGTACATTGACATTCCGACGGCCATCAATATCGCCCAATTGGCATTAAAGCACCGCGAAAACAAGAATCTCCGCCAGCGAATCATAGTCTTTGTCGGGTCACCCTTACAGGGCGCCGCCGGGGATGAACGAGAGATGGTAAGGCTGGCCAAGAAGCTAAAGAAGAATAATATTGCGGTCGACCTTATCGTATTTGGTGACGGTATCGAGGAGGGCGAATCAAGCGTGCTGAAGGCTTTCATCGAGAACGTATCAAGTGCCGATAATTCGTACGCCTCGTGTCATCACTTGGCTGAATGTGCGTCATGACGTTTCCATTTCAGACATCTTGTGTCAGTGCCGCCTGGTCCACACCTTCTCTCCGACGCGATCGTTTCGTCACCGATCCTGGCGGAAGATCGTGGTATACCCCCGGGAACTATGGTTGCCGCAGGTCCCTCCGGCACAAGTGGCACGAGCGATTTTGAATTCGGCGTCGACCCCAATCTCGATCCTGAACTTGCCATGGTGAATATCTGTGTTGCCGGGCCGTTTTTTTTTTGGGTCTGACTGCTCCTCAGGCATTACGCATGTCCATGGAAGAAGAACGGGCACGCCAGATAGCCGAGGAACAAGCACGTCAGGCTACTACCGGTGCTTCTCAAACTACTCCCTCTGGTGATGTTGCTACTGGTGATGCTGATGAGGACGCCATGCTCCAACAAGCACTAGCCATATCGGAGGGTCGGGACGTAGATATGGGGGGAGAAGAACCCGAGGAGTTGGATGAGGAAGAGGAAATTGCACGCGCCATTGAGATGAGTATGAAGCAGGATCAGGGGGATCAGGAGGAACACAAGAAATAGAGGGCATAGTGGCAAGAAGGCATAGGTGACCTTGTCTCACTTGTATCATTTACACCACAATCCTTGTTCACTTGACAAATGTCTGAGTAGGATGCTTCATTTCCGCCCCTCGACTTTGAAGTTATCTCCAACGTAAAGTACTGCGAACTGCCGGCGAATATACATTCCGTGCCATTTTGTGAGTCGTCACCCACACCCGTCGGAAACATGTGCTTGCCTTATCTCTGTCTCCCTTTAAATTATCTGTGAGAGGTTTGTTTTGCACTCCCCCTTTGTGTAATCGGTCACGACTATTTTAGTTCATATTACGCCACTTGAGTGCACCGCAAGTAGATCAAGAGAAATCTTGAATACCGAGCAGGCGGCTGTCGGCCACTAAGCAACACCCACGACGCCCCGTTGCGTTGCTTTCGACATAGCAAGGCAATCACTTAGATACCCCCTCCTCCCTGTCATGAGCGTTAGTTGGCAAAGGGGACACTATACCTTTTGAGAGCACTCACTCCCCTTGGAAACGACATAGCCAACACTCCATGTCAACAACTTCCGATGCCAGTAGGTGCTGGTTTCCACATGCTCTCTCGCCTTCGCCGTATGCCCCGCGGTCAATGCCCCGGTAATCATTCTTCTCCGATCCCTGTGAACAATGACTCCGGTTCACGAATTTATATGATTTTTTCGCAAAGATATAAGAGAGGACAGAGGTGAATACCCTGCAGTGCCCAGCAAACATTCAATCACCCTCACTCACAACAAGAACTACCCAAACCATTTCGCGATGGAGGAACGTACGTTGTCTGATTTATGCAGTTATTTCGCGTCGTTAAGTGGACAGAATAGATGGTTCTCGCTACCAGCTGAACGAGTTCTTGCAGAGGAAGTATGGTAGCACTGACAGGCTCGACTGGGAAGAGAATCAAAAAGGTTCCGGACACCGGCCCAGATGGGAGTTTAGAGCTATATGTGAGTCGCATTTTTTTGTCGGTTCAGGCTCTCGCTGACATACGCTTGGTGCATCTAGTGGATGGGTATGAAATTGGCCGCGGCGAAGGACCCTCTAAAGGAGCAGCGAAAGAGGCAGCCTCCGCCCAAGCTTTAGAGCATCTCCGTCGCCTTGAGACGTGACCTTCAGGCAATTAGAGCAGCGTAAGAAGCAGTCCGCCCCCCCCCCCCCCCCAGTCCCGAAGCCGCTAGATTTTCATGTGCTTTCCGGTCATACCGCCGATATCTGTGTATGCTCCCAAATTATGGAATGTTTGTGTTGTACAAACTGTTGTCGTTCTCCGTCGTATGATTATAAAGTATAGAATGTGCGCTCTCTGACACAAAGATCAAAGCTTGAGTAAATCTACGGTTGAATCAATCACTTGCCATTTTCCCAAGCAGACAGAGTGATCCGATACTGTAAAGCCAACAAAACACCCAATAGCATGGGATACGACCCGGTTGGATCGTCAACATCAGCGCCGGAGCATAAGTACTAGAATTTCAGAGACGCTACTCGTCGGGCCGATTACAGAATGCCGCGACGGAGAAGCTGATTAGTCTAAGCCTTGTAAGCCTTCCGTATTCAAAAGGGTATATGAACGACTCGAGAAAACATGGCGATCCATGATGGCGTTCGGCAACTAATCAAAAAACACAGTGGTGATGCATGGAATGGAGAGCCCCACCGGTTAGTCCGACGGTAGTCGTAGTGTGCCGGGCTGTTTGGTTCAAAGACTTCGGCTAGCGAATCCAGGCGAGTACTTTGATGTACAAACCTACGAGAAAAAGATTTGTATTCCTTAGTATGATCACGCAAGACGGAGAACCACCGTGACGATGTGGCTGTCATACATAAGAAGCCGATACTACGGCAATACGTATGACCGAAAGTTGTAATAAGCAGGGCGTAAATCTGCGGACCAGTGGGTATCACGGGCTCGGTGATAGTATTGGGACAACCCGAGGACAGCATCTCGAGTTGAAAACGATAATGGGCAAATTACTTCCGCCATAGCTTCCGGGAAAATGCAGCTTGTCCAGCACAGTTTGCCTATGTATCTGCTCAGGGGGGCGATAAATTACGCTGAGACAGACTAACCACATGAGTCGCACAACAAACACCTTCCTGTCCGCACTCCCCGAACCTCGCACGCACCTATTGTTGTAACAAGATATAATCATATCTTCAAATGGGTAAGAAATGCCCAGGTAGTGGCGAGGCGCTGATAGACAAGATGGACAGGCGATTGCGGCAAATAATTTATTCATCCCAGTTCGGAACCTGATGTAGTTATAGATACTATACTAAGCCGTGAACGCACCGTCAACATTGTTTCTTAGAAGAAGGGACGTTATAGGACAAAGTTTTTCACAGCTCCACCAAAGGATAGTACAAAGTACGACGTACTTTAGAAGTTCCGCGGGCAGCAGATTGCCCGCCGTGTCCTTAGGAGGCCGGTACCTATCGATTTTCCGTGCCTGTCATCCTCGCCGAGCCCTCGAGTTTGAGCTACCAAAACAGTTCGTTTTGAATCCTGAATACCCGTAAGTAGCACAGTCTGCTTTTGAGTTCCGGTCACCGGCCCATTATGGGGGACTGCCAACCCGTGGGACGCCACTGATCGGGGTATGCGAAGCTCAATAAACCCACTTCCTGATGGACAAAATACCGCGACTTGTCGGATATTTGTCGACCTGTTTCAATCATGTCTGGGAACGGCTGACAATAAGGATACCTGTCTCGCCAGTTAGTGTGTCATGCAATTTAGTTGCTTTGAGTCAAAAGTCTTGTAAACCTACCTAGCACAGCCACAGCAGCAGCACGCGCCAAACAGTTGTGTCTCAGCAGTTCACGACAACCACGCCATGACATCCTCACACATAGCATCGCAAGAGGAACTCAAGGCTGCAAAGGTTCCTGTAGCCTGGAGGGACCAGTGCTCCTCGTAAGTATGCTGTAATTGAGAAATGTTTTGACCGTTGGGCGTCCCTCCAATCTCACCCGGGTCTGTTGGACAAATGCAGACTGCTGATACCATTGAACGTTTGCCGGAGACAAACTTACTACCTCCCATGGCAGTGTGAAAACGAGCGTCATTCGTACGAGAAGTGGGTGCTATATCCTAAGACCTGGGTGAATCGATCGCTGACCGTATTCTCCCCGGGCGACAGGTGTCAATATGACGAGTAAGTCCACGAACAGCGTTTACTTGACGCTGGATGTTCACTTTCCCTCCAACGTAGCATGATGCGACGGATGAAGAAGATGTCGAAACTAAAGCTTCAACGGGCGGAGGAATTAGAGGACGCTTAGACCGGTGCATCATACCCACACAACTCCGTGCACGGCATTCACAGATATCCATCTCTGTACGGTTCGTTGCACGTACCTCTATTCTGCGAGTTGTGATAGTGAATTGCCAATGCCGTGAATACATGGGAGAGGAATAAGGTAGTCTAAAAAATTGCGCAACACTCCACATCCCCTTGCTACCAGCGTCGGTCGACTTATACCTTCCTGCCGGTCTCCTTTTCATATTCTTCAATCTCTCTCTTCACCCTTTCGACGACTTCTTCGCTTGTCGTGCTCTGACCAAATGCTTCTACGAACTGGCCTTTCGGGTCCATGAGGTAAACATATATGGAGTGGTCGACCAGATAGTCGCCTTTCGGATCTGCGTCGGGAGGAGTCGAGAAGTAGACACGATATGCCTTGCATACGTTCTTCGTGGTCGCATAGTCACCCATAAGGCCGATGATGCGGGGATGAAAGTCCGCCAGGTAACGCTTCATTTGTGGGATGGTGTCTCTTGCGGGATCGACCGAGATGAAAACGGATTGAAAAATGTTCCCGTACTGCTTTTCTGTCGATATTAACGGACCATGGTAAAGGGCGAGATCATGAAATCAAAAGCTCGGACATATATGGACTTACCTAGCGGAGTGATGACTGCCCCGATCTTATCCAGTTCGGCAGGACAGATGTCAGGACAGTTGGTGAAACCAAAATACACGAAGTTCCATTTTCCGAGCAGATCCTTATCTGAAAAAGGCTTGTTCTCGTGCGACGTCAGCGTAAAAGGACCTCCGACATGTGCTCGACCAACGGTACGGGACTCTAGTTGTTTCTCTGAGAAGCAAGGACGAGTGATATGTCGTAGGCATTAACATTGGGCAACGTACTTACGTTTTTGCTCCAGAAGTTTCTGCTTTTCGTGCTGGAAATAGTAGTATAGTCCAATACCCGTTGCCACGAATAGCACAGCAGCTTTGGGAGTGAACACCTACAGTGAGACATAAGTGAAGCTACCGCCAGACTAGAAGGTGGTCTCGCCTCACCCCAACCGTGGCTCTATCCTGGGCACCTGTGGGTGAGTTACGGCGAATTTCGGAATAAGGCCGTCTCTGTGCTCGCGTCCACCTTGCTGGAGGTCTTAGAACGGACAATCCGTCACTTTTCCGTAGGCATGAGCAGCGAATTGTAGGCACGAATTTGAGCATATCGCATATGAACGTTTCACCAAAGTAACTAAGTATTAGCTTATGGACAAGTGATCATGATTACGTAATGCTAAATTATGTCCACCACGTGACACGTCTAAGCTTCAAGGTCAGTAAATGAGAACGATGATGAACCGCGCCAACGATAAAGTTTCTGACAACTTTAGATGTTTTGCGTGGACTATCGAGTACTTGGCTATGGCAGAAGGTTCGGACAACTATCGACTGGTGTTCGTTCTCCTGAAAGGTGAAGATTAGACGGAACTCCACAACATTCCTGGGAGAAGTTTAGCTAGGTGGTCCCGGGTGTGGTATCCTTTGTGACTAAGTTTGAGTAGTTTCTGATTGTCTTCACTTGTGTCAGCCCCGCTATGCTATCAGGCTTCGTTCCCATGTCGAACAAGGCACCGGCAAAGAGTAGTCTCTTGGACGCAGGCAGGCAGAAGCCCCGAGAGAAGATGGTCGTTCCGTCCCGACACAGCAAATGGACCTCAGAGCGGCCGCGTAGAGTTTGAGTTGGTCATATGCTGGTATTTGGGCTTCACGACTTAGTCTTGGAAAGACTAGCGGTTCTATAGACAATCCGTTTCACAGACTCAACACTGCGGACTAACTGACATGTGTACAATCAGCGGTCAAAGAACTCGAAAGATCCTTAAACGCCTGAATCTTGTTCACTTGTCCTGTGTCAGAGGTTCCCTTTCAAAACTACAGACTCGGGTCCATGGAGGTCATCGATAATGGAACACACCAAGACTACGCAGGCATCAGTGAGCAAGTCTCTCGTGTATTATTAGTCAACTAACTGAGGCGTCCCAACACTTTCTAAGCGCTCGAATACTACGCCAGTCTAATCGTACGTCCACTCTTCAGGACATCCTCGTGTTCGAAGGTGCTCACATCTGAAACCAAAGGTCAGAGTATACGTGTAAGCTTGCGGTCGTCATGAAATTGCCAACTCAAACACAGTGAGCAAACGCATTGAGCTCCCTCAGCTACTTGCAAGAAGAGGGCCCATCTATCTCGATGCAGAGTTGGTATATATGTATAAGCAGCAGCAGCTTCTTCTCATTCGTCTGATCCGCGACCCCCCTTACTTTCGCCCCAGGACGCCGGAGTCATGCTCACCTGGAAAGTGGTCAGGACACAGATGCGTACTCATGGAATGTAGTGACTATGTACACCTGCAGCTGTGGACGAGCATTTGAGGGGATATTGTGTACAGACCATGTCACTCGTGCACACCTCGTTTTCCTTAATCTCGACATCATTTTCCTCGACTTCTAGCACACGTCGTCGGGGGACTGTCTTCTGGTAATCCTGGGTTGTGAGCTGTCAGTGGGGATTCAGCATCGTCATCATTCTCTTCTGGAGGTGGGCGAGATGATTGTTGGAGATTGCGATGAGTTTCTTCGTCGCCCGAGTCTAACAGTTCGTCGTCACTGAGATCAATGTCTTGGTAAGGAGATAACAAATCTTCGTCACTGTCACTTGGAACACTGCTTGCCTCCCCTTCCCACAGACCTCCACTACCCTCTGGGACAGATCCGTAGCATAGCCGCACTCAAGGGATCGCGTGTTGGAAGTTGTTCGCCCACGCGCTCGAGAGATGGGCGCTCACCCTCGCTGTGGGCCTTGATCGCCATCATGCTCTCGGAATGCACGATCACGGGTAGGCTTTAGAGGTGGATTTGAGGTGATCTCGCGGTTGCAGTCGCTCTCGATCGCCTTCACCGTAAAGGAACACACATTCGTGCGCACGTTCACTCGGAAGGTAGGCGCTCGCACCCACACTTGAAGGACCTCGCCCTTAAGAAGGTCGTGACTACTCCATGGGTCATTGGAATGCACGCATAGCCACATCGAAGGCGATGTCAGTCCAACGGTTGATATCAAGAGATATATACTGTACAACATCGATAGACAGTGCTCGATGTGTAAAACAAAGCAATGTGTTGCAACATTTCTCAAACATTTCTCATTCACAGTATCTAGTAAGTGTGTCAGATGCGTAATGATTGTAAGGTGACAGAGTTGATACCGTCGTTCGCCAAAGTCACCAAGACCTGGAATGATGAATGCCTTCTCATTGAGTCCTTTGTCTATCCAGCCGGTTATCTGTAGCAAGTGGGTCAGGTATGATAAAGGCTTTGCGTAGTCGTTGGTACAACTCTACTCACAACGCGTAGCGAGGGGAACTTGGTACAGAACCTCTTCAGGCCCTCAGGCGCTGCGATCTTTTTCCTGTTTAGCTGCGAGCCCCTGGGTTCGGAAAGGTGAAACAAATCACCAGATTGATGAATATGATTCGTTCTTCTGGCACGCCTTGCTCCTTTAATATTTCTACAGCTTTAATCGCAGATCCACCAGTCGCTGGCAGAGGTGATCGCTGAGAAGTGAATCGGGGTGTGTCCGCCAATGCTTACCGAGCATAGGATCGAGTAAGAGAATGTATCGTTGAGCGATATCTTCTGGGAACTGCAATTGGTTCGGGCTGTCAAAACGCACACGACGGGCTCGCGGTTTCAGGTACCTTGCAGTAGAATAGCTTCGGTTGAGCAGTCTCCTCGTCCTGATAAAACATCAGAGATTAGCGTGTGAGACAACTGATGGCGCGCACCCTCTGGATGAGAATCTTGCCTATGCGAACGCTTCGACAAACTTCCCGTAAACCTGCCTCCATTGCCTGGGTGCAAATGCTCAAAGTAAGCTCATCGCATTCCACGGGACATAGATACCTCTCCAGCACGCAAGATGGACACGCCGCATATCTTTCCCTCGAAGCCAACTCCTTCGTAGGTTGATCCCTGTGAAGGTTATCCAGATCAGCGGGACTAAGCCAAGGAATGATACAGACTGTAGGCGTTTCGATGGTCTTTGGGACAACGGGCAGATGGTTGAGGCCCTCTTCGACAAGAAGCCGGATGATACGGTCTGAGTAGAAGAGGAAATCGCCCCTGCTGGTTGTCTTGTCCCTGATGATCGTGTACAGCGCTTCGAGCTGGGCAGTCTGAGGAAGTGTGAATACAGACGGAGGCAGGGCTGCGGGCGTCGACTGGGACGTCGGGGCCGTCGTCATCTTGCGAGTGTCACCCAAGAGCGATGTCGTCCGACATCATTTACGTTGTTGTATCGACCATATCAGGGTAGAAAGCCCCTATCCCAGTGGCGGGAAGGCTGACTACCAGCTCGAGAAAAGACAATCTGTCTGCCATCTGCCATCTCGCTCGTTTCTTGTCTCTTTCGCGCCTTGCTGGTCATGGTGCCCTGTCACTTCCTTCCCTGCCAGAATTTTGGTAAGAGAACGGTGCGTACGCCAGATCTCGTCTTCTCATTGTATACCTAAACGCAAGCAGACCGTTCTACTAGACACCCCAGCAAAGTATTCAAGCCCTGGTGGCCACTGTTCCTTGGATATCTCCACTCCTCACTTGATCTCGTCGACAAACATCCTACCTGACACTTGGTGTTCAAAGTCCACTCGCGGTATGCGGAAGACAGTCGTTGGGGCCGCCGAGAGTTTCTCCCATTCACCGGAGCCCCCTGTCGCGGCAAGCGACACCGTTGAATTGCATAGTCCTCAAGCGGCGTGCACGAACCCACACACAGATGTGATGATTTCAATTACAAGTGCTTTATCACAGCTGACTGTCTGCGTAGGATCGACCCAGTTCACCTGATGACACCCTCGAGTCTCAAACCAAGCCGCCCATTGCCGACGACGCTTACACCACAGAATTTGCAGGCACTCAACTTCATCTCGCTCTGCTTTCCCCTCCGAGTATCCCTCGAGTTGGCCTTCGGCGGAGGGCTACCATCAGAGTGGCTGGTTCTGCCGTTCTAAAGACACGGACTGCAGAAAATCGGCTTGCGGCGTACAATAAGCTTTCGCATGGGTCCCGACCGCACGCATCGTCCACTCCTTCCGCAGCCCGGAGCGACAGACGCCGCGGTGAACGTTCCGAAAGAGATAGCACTGTGCCCTCCCGCAGTAAGGAGAACGAAGGCTTCGATGGACTTTACGATCGGGATGCTCAGACATCGGCTTGGGCTCGTCGCGTTACTCGTCGGCGCAGGCCACACACGACTGCGATGGCAGCAGTTACGCAGGGAGATTGCCAGAGTATTTCGAAAGCGACAAGCGGGGATACTTCTAAGAACCGTGTTCTTTGCGACATTACGAATGCGTTCCAAGGAACGTCTACGGGTGCAGAAACAATGCACCAACACCTTCGACTGCCAAGCAGGCCACTGCGCCATCGACCGCGCATTCCGTCGGAGCTTCTGAAAACCGATGAAAATGCCTCACAGACGCCCAGTATGTTGATCTTTATCTTCGCGGGAAATCTCTCGATCTGCTGACCACCCGACTGAGAAGTGAGCAACGGGAGATGGAACGATCACCACATTGGTATTCGTTCCTTCCATGGGTGACGTCTGCAAGTTTGACGCTCCTGATGATATGGCCTCTGGCAGTCCAAATCTAAGGAGCTTTTCCAGTACGTGCATAATGTGTGTTCAAGAGATTGTTCCCGAAGAGTGATTTTGCATGGGGAGAGAGATGCCTCTTGGAGTCGGGTAATGGCTGTTTCTTCTACGATTGGACCAAACTTTTTCTTGTCTACTATACTATAGATCTTGTGTCGGATAAATAGGTCATACCTTAGTACCGATGAATTGTCTCCATCGTTGTCCAACCAATGTGCGTGATGGTTGTATCATTACCATGTGTAGCGATCCATTACTGAGAACTTAGGAAAATGTCGATTGCTGTAGCAAATCACGTGATAGGGTAACTGGTTTGGAGTTTTGACGCTTCCCTGGACCCTTCATGCATCCTCGGTTCCAGCCACCCGGGGCAGTGGCTCCAAAAAGCTAAGTTCTGTCATGACTGATGCAGCCAGAAGAACGCCAGCATAATTACCTCGAGCAATTGTGGCATGTTCGCCTCCCGCGTGTATGACACCTTTTTTTGGCCTTTTGGCGTATTTCCTCCGCTGTGGCTGGCTGACAGGGCGCCATGAAGATTGGGCGGCTACCATTCATTACTTCATTGCACCAAACGCACGGATGCATGCAGCTCCTCCTGTCGTGTTCACGCTGAAATATCTTCGACTGTCCGGCTATGCCCTATCGCCCTCCAATATCGTGCGTGGGTCATGCGAATTCAGGCGTTCAGGTGGATTCCATCCTTCGGCCGTCGTTGTTTTATGCGAAGATCATTTCGGGAGCAATCCACACATGCAGGATACCCTGACACACGAGCTGATACACATGTATGTATGCCCATGGCAAGCTTTACGTTGATTGGAATAATTTTCAGACGCCTGCGTGCAGCGACGTGAATGTACCCCTTGAAGTTGAGATGGTAGGGTTTAGCTAGCACACATTAACCCTCAAGGATTTTGTGAACAGTCCAAGTGGGGAGTTGGGAAAGGAAATGTGTCCTTTTCAAAACAGCACACCCGGTCATTCCTCACAGTGGGTCTCGTTTAGAACTGGTCCGTGGAGAACTCATACTCCATTATTTCTTTTGCTTTCCTTTTTTCTTCTCCTGGCTAGGTATGCGGACGCCGAACGACTATAATGTCCATACGAGATCATCCTAAACTTTGCCCTGACCAGACTGCAGCTGGCGTGCAGTGAACGAGGTCTGAGAGATTTTGTTTTAATGACGGGAGGGCGCCTAATGAAGCGAGGATCTCGACTATTTGTTTATATGGCGGAGAGCTGAAGAATGCATTCCAGATCAATCGATAAAGATAGCCGCGCTCGGGGGCAGCCAACTTGCCCCGTCTGGAAAGAAAGAAGAGGGGCATGGTGAAGCGCGTTCGTGCTAAGAGGAGTTCATTCAACGTTCCACCCAGATATGTACTGATCGGTGGCAGAGATGTTTGTCCTCGTGGCCTATATATCCACTAGCGTACTGATAGACGCCACGAGTCCTGGCGCGCAACAGGGACTCTTAGCGTCTAATGGTACGCTAGCCTAGGAGTGGAAGAGAATGGAAGACATCACGAAGGGTCATGGAAACCTCAAGGCCTCACGAGAGCCCCCGTGGATGTCGGTGCGGTTCGGTTTCGACCTATAAATTAAAGGAAAAACTCATGGGACTCGCAGGTTCATTCTCGCCCTCTTTCCCCTCTGCCTCTTCACGACCATGTTCGCCCAGATCCTGTCCGTTATTTTCTTTCTTACTAGTCCGAGTCTTTGTTGACGCACTGATAGTGCCGTTGCTCTTGCTCTTCCTGTTGTTTTCGCACTCAGCCTTGATGGCCTGGTTAATGCTATCAGTGGCCAGTCAACCACGGTCACCTGGGTGTCCAACGGCTCAGATCCTAGTGCCTTCTCTCTTCTACTGGCCAACCCCGTCTTCCACGACACGTTTGCCATCGCGAACAACGTCGGAACTTCCCTGGGCTCCCTTTCGTTGGTGCTTCCTCAAGTCCCTGCTGGGTACGTCTGTCTCACTCTGCTCGTTGTCCATGCATAACTCCGATGTTGTACAGTCTCAGCTATATTCTCCAGGGCATCGACCCAAGGTACTCTTTTCTTTTCCCCTCGCACTGTACAAAATGGTGGCCTCAACGACCATCTTCCCCGTGTTATCGTAACCTAGCAACGTGAATGTCGTGTACGGTACCAGTCCGTCATTTGGCATCGCATCTTCGCCGAACACGACTACGACCACGACCACGACCACGACCACGACTGCAACCACGACTTCGGGTTCTTCATCGACGTGAGCTACTCTCAGTCGCTGATTTCAGTTATTGATAAAATTTTGTTTAGCACTTTTGTCACCGTTGTACCTGTCGGCACGACGATTGCACCTGCTCCCAATGGAGCTACCACGACCACTTCCTCCACGACGTCGCCTACCAGCTCCAACGGTGTTCCGTACAAGTTTAACTTTGCTGCGGCTCCCGTTACTGTTGTTGTTCTCTCTGCCATTGCTGGTGCTGCTATGCTCTTCTAAATAGGACTCCCTGCATCTTTCCATCTGCGTCCTCTCGCTGGGTTGATGTTTCTGGCTTGGTGGCGTTGGTCTCTGCATTTACATAAACGGCAATTTTGGTTGTGTCATAGCATTTTTCTCCGTAGTAGGGATGGCTGTTTTTGTGACATTTGTGTTTCCGGGCATGCCCACAAATATGAGTCCTTCACAGTAGTCCGAAACAAAGCAGTCGTAACGCCCGCCTAGCTCAATCGGATAGAGCGTCAGACTCTTATCACTAGGCAATCTGAAGGCTGCGAGTTCGACCCTCGCGGTGGGCTACTGGTTTAAATTTTTTAATTTTTTAATTTCTTCTTTTGTCCACGTTGCTTTCAACTCTCCCGAAAAAGGGGATGCTCCGCGCCAGCCAATGGAAGCGCGTTCTTAGTGTCCTAGGATCTTATCACCGCACACCATTACCCTTGCTCAGAGTCAACCCCAAGCTGCAAACGAGAATGGCTTCCTTCCTAGCAGAACGGTACTTGGCTGACAAGGCTCCCCCCATCTGCAGAGTAGAGATTGCAAAGGCTTTTGATCAGTTGACGTGCGTCTTCCCCCTTTGATGGGCTGTAACGGGCGTCTGATTACGACTGATAGGTCGAGAGAGAAGCTCTATGCCCATTACATCGGACAAGCTTCTTGGGCAGGAGCTCGCGTCGTCCAGGGTCAATGGACAGCTCAAGCACAGACTCTCTACGACCTGCTTGTCCTCACCTTCGGCGCCAACGGAAAACTCGCTGATCTGGAGGCATTGAAACAACGGTCGGGTGTGAGCGAACAAGACTTTGATGACGCTGTCCAGTATAGCGCTCAGGTGCGTCCGACTTAGTATGGCAGCTTTCTGAGCGTGTGTAACTCTAAATCCAAGGTCATGCATAACCTGGTTAACTATAAAAGCTTCGGTTTCACGAAGTTCGTGCCGCGTCTTCCGGTCGGCGAATTTGCAAAAATTATAGCAGGTTCGACAAACGCAGCCAATGCGGTGCCTCTGTGGGAGACGGCAAGTGGCCTCCGTCGTTGCCTCGTCGTCTCGTCTGCTCATCCCCTGTCATATTAGCTTAAGGACCACATATATTCTACGACCCCTGAGAACTCGCTGTTCATCGGGAAGCGCAGCGAGGGCCACGTGTCAACTACTACTTGGGCGAAGTTATTACTGACGAAGAGGTGTCGGCGGTTCAAGCAGCCGCGGAGAAGATCGGCGTCGACATTCTCAATACGCGGTATTTCCAATCCATATATTGAACATTCATGTGCTCACCTCATAATAATAGAGTGCGTAAGAATGGACCGGGCGACTTCACCCTCCTCGTCGCGTCCGCCAGCAAGCAGCCGCCAATGCTACATGATATCAGCATGACTTCCGAAACAGCAAAATTGACTGTTGAATATGGCGACTTCTCAGAGCCGCTCTCCAAAGTCATCACTGCGCTTCAAGAGGCACGGGATCACTTCATCTACATTTTGCTTTGTAACTCTGAGCTTTTTTTTGACAGGCCAAGAAATACACCGCCAACGAAACGCAAACGCAAATGTTGGAGTGCTACATCAAGTCGTACGTGCTTATTATTTGGTATTCTCGGTCGATATAAAATATCTGGTCAGCTTTGAGACCGGCTCAATCGAAGAGCACAAAAAGGGGTCAACATATTGGGTCAAGGATATTGGTCCTGTCGTCGAGAGCTACATCGGATTTATAGAGACCTATGTCGATCCTTATGGTGGACGCGCCGAGTGGGAAGGTGAGTGACAACGACGGTAGAAACAGTATTTTAACACTGTAAAGGCTTTACTGCCATCGTCAACAAGGAGTTGAGCTGCAAGTACGACGTGTTGGTCAACGACGCTCCGGAGCTTATCAAGGTTCTGCCATGGGGCAAAGACTTTGAGGTCGATGTGTTCCGAAAGCCCGATTTCACTGCACTAGAGATTGTGCACTTTGCTACGGGAGGTCAGTTGTGTTGTTTTTGTATCCTTCGCACAACACTGAGGCTCACTCTAATAGGTATACCCGCCGGAATCAATGCAAGTGCTGCTACTATCTGCTTTTTCCTTTCCTTTCCTAACCCACCGAATTTCCAGATACCTGTAATGACCGATTTCGCTTTCACTTCACGCTGACCCTTACCCGTATTACTAAGAACTATTATAACATACGAGAATCGACCGGCTTCAAGAATGTTTCTCTCGCGGTGAGTGACCTTGCGACATGTTTTGGTAAAGGGCGTGTTCAATGGTCCGCTTAGAATATCCTCAGCGCCAAAGCGCCCAGTAAGTTCTACCTCAAACCTTCAGGCTTAGGGGCGTGACTCATCCTTGTAGACGAGGTCGTGACTTTTATCCACCCTGATGATCTCGACCTGTATAATGCTTGGGATGCAAGGGCATCGAACTGCAAGTTGCGAACCATGAGTTACTGGGACACGGTTCTGGGAAATTGTTCCAGGAGGCTGCAGATGGTTCGAAGAACTTTGATCCGGAAAAGGCGCGTTTGGCCTGGGAATTTCGTTCTCGATATTAATTTTGACAGCAGGTCATCAATCCGCTCACCGGAAACCTGTGTGAGTAACCAAATTCTGTCCTCGTTCTTCAAAGAGTTACACTATTCCAGTGAGACGTGGTATAAACCTGGTCAAACTCCAGACCTGTTCTCGGAGAGGTTCCTCTTCCATGAAGAATGTCGCGCTGAAACTGTAGCATTATACCGTGAGCTTGATGTTAATCTTGTTTCATGGTCAATTAATGTATCTCGTATAGTCGCAAACCACCCTACCATCCTGAAGATCTTTGGGGTAATACTCTTTTTCTACTTCAACCAACAAGGTATTGACTTTACGAACAGTACACGGACAAGAA